>NBIL01141003.1:0-26760 GCA_002752925.1 Viola pubescens var. scabriuscula
TGATAATTCTTTTTATATGAAATCCATTTTATGATAGCACGCATCATTGTTGTATATCTTTAAAACATTAACATGTGGCCTATGTCTAATGTTAACAAAAGATGAGTTTTGATTCTCTACGAATATTACAAAAGAATGCTACAGTATTTATTTTAAACATTAAATATAAATAAATTTGTATGATTGAAATAAAAATAGTCTTAGTTTCTTTTCAATGATTCCCAAGATAAGGTTAGTTTACTGAAAAAATAAATAATAATTTCATATAATTAAATTTTGAATTATTATTATTTTATTTTATTAATATAAAATTATGCATTAACTCAAACTTTTATAGAAAGAATTATTTTTTTTCGTACATAATCCACAAGACCAGTACTTATTACTCCAAACTTTTTAGTTCCAAATTTTATCCAAACCCGAAAACTAAGCAAATACAAGTACAAGAACAAGACCGACCAGTCAGAAAACTCCAAACAAAAGAAACCTTTTAAAAACCCGAAAACAAAACGAGCAGCACCTCACTCCATGTTTACTCTTCTTCCCTGCTGAAATCATGCTTCTCTCTGCATCCGCAGAAACGTTTCCATCCAATTCCGCTGCTGCTGCTGCTGCTGCTCCTCCTCCTCCACCAATCACTACTTCCTCTTCCTCCGCTTCTCTTCTTAGCTCCGGCAACTATCCTCCCTCTATTGCCACCAGGTTAATTCAGTTCAAATATACCTTATCCATACTTTTTTGGTCACTGTTATGCAAAGTTTCCTCCTTAACTAAAGATTTATGAGACCCATTTCTTATTTGTAGTTCTTGTTTCTTATTCAGGGTATTGTTCTACACATACCCTTTTCTTGATCTCTCAGGAGGAGTACCAATTGAAGGTGTGCCACTGCACTGATGTTCAGGAGCAACAATGTTGCTGCCAGGATTTTTGAGCGCCAAATCCGCACTCCTGCTCCTGGCACAAGCGTATCGCTACTAACCCTATTTTTTAAAATCTTATTTTATTGTTAATACCATAGTTTTTCCTTTTTTTCCTTTTAAGCTTTTGTCATGCCCAGAATTACTGATGTGTAGTTTCTCATTAACTTGATGCGGAACTCTTTTAGATTACAAAGTTACACATGTTTATGAATAAAGGAGAAGATGTTTCTTGGTCATGTTTATGCAGTCGACGAAATTTTGATTGTTTAGTTTCATTTCAGAGTTTGCTAGTCTGGTTTTTCCTTACAATCCGTGTCAGTTCCCAGTTGCCAATAGTATGCAGATGTTAGTTTAATTAAGTTAGTGAGAAGAAAGAGCAATTATAGTTAAAGAGAGGGATTTGTTACTTTAAACAACAAGAAGTTGAGGTTGCGACCTGCTACCTACATTAAAATTTACCAAGTTTTTTTTGGTGGTAGTGGAAGAACCTTGTATGCTTTGCAGATCCATACCGAGTTAGTTCTTAAGTTGCTTGGCTAAGAATCATTGAAACTATTCTATATGTTTCTGCTCTACCTAAATCATTTCATATGGTGGGCTTGCAGGTTAATTGTGCAAGGCGATTCTATGAGAATTTAGTCCCAAGTTTCACCATATATGATATTGAGTGCCCAGATCATTCATTCCGAAAATTCACAGATGATGGTCAGTTCCTCATTAGTTTTAGCAGAAATCATCAGGATTTGATTGTTTATAGACCAACATGGCTGTCATATTCCTGCAAAGAAGAAGACTGTCATCTTCCGTCGAGAGCAAGCAGGTTTGAGAGCTTCTTCACCCAACTGTATTGTGTATCACTTGCTTCCAGCAATGAAGTTATATGCAAAGACTTCTTCCTTTACATGGAGAGCAACAAGTTCGGATTGTTTGCTACCTCTACAACACAAACTCAAGATGCACCAGCTATTGGAGGAGCTATTCAAGGGGTTCCATCCATAGAAAAAATTACCTTTCACCTCTTAAGGTCTGTAACTTTATATTTTATCATGCAACGTGTATTTCCGATAAATCAGATAATAACACAAGTTTCTGCCTAAATTAGCCACCCTCTTTTTTTAAATGTTTGGATGTAGATTAGAAGATGGATCAATCCTGGATGAGAAAGTCTTGCAGAACGATTTTGTTAATTTGGCCCATAACATGGGTGTCTTCTTGTACGATGATTTACTGGCAATTGTGTCCCTTCGCTATCAAACAATACACATTCTCCAAATTAGGGACTCTGGTAATCTTGTTCATGTGCGTGCAATAGGTTCATTCTGTTGCGAAGATGATGAGCTTTTTCTCAATTCTAGCACTCAGGCAAGTAAGATGTATATTTTAGCTTTTGACTTGACCTTCAAACCCTTGGTTTAACTTTCAAAAGTCAGTTTTGTCAAAGATCTTGAAATTTGTGAAACTTTATTGCCTTGGAAAGATTTCTGCTCCATTCCATCTAGTGACACCATAAAAGGCACATTGCTGTCGACTTCCGTTGTTCCTTTTGTTTTAACAATTTTAATCCCTTTGCTTCTGCATATAGTTTAATAAGTACATACTGTTTTCATTTTTATGACAAATCACAAATGAGAACTTAAAATTTTGTTCCTGGTTTGGCGCTGCAACTGATTGTCGAGTTATGGCTTGTAGGGCATGGCGATATCTGACAAAAGTAAACCGAATCAGTCAAGTGCTAATGGTGTGCATGATAACCAGACTGGTTCCAATAATTCTTTTCTGAGTGGCATCAAACAACGTTTGCTTTCATTCATTTTCCAGAGTATATGGAATGAAGAAACAGATGAACTTGCGGTTCGTTGTTACAGTTTCTAATCTAACCTTATCTTTTAGTGCCAGAATACCAAAACCATTTCTGCTATTATTTGTTCTAACATTCTCTTATTGCACATACATATGCATTCTTGTGGCAAAACTTTTCAAATATGGAATTCTGTGTTTTTGTCATATACTATGTTCTTGATTATTTCATGATGAATTTTGTTTAAGAATGTCTGATGGATCTAAACAAATTAAGTTGTTTGTGGTCCTGGTAACAAAAAAAAGCTGTATGTTAAGTTATGTTTTTACACAGAGAAATTGATTGCTTTTACTACACTACTTTGCTTTACCAGAGGGTTCAATGCCTGAAGAAGAAGTTCTATTTCCATTTTCAAGATTATGTTGACTTAATTATTTGGAAGGTAAGTAAATAACTTCTCTTTTTTCATGTTTATAGCTGTCCTAATCTCCTTTTGTAGCTCTTCTTTCTATGGAATGATAGCTGAACATGAATGCCTTATGCATATCTTGGTTTATTCTTCAAGTTTAGAGCATTCATCAGCATTATATGCAGTTACTTATTTATATGTTACCTCTGGCAGGTGCAATTCTTGGATAGACATCACCTACTTATCAGGTTTGGTAGCGTGGATGGAGGGGTGAGGCTCTTTTTCTTCATTCTACTTTTTTAGCATTCCACAGTAGGTGAACTCATCAGAACCATTGAATGCTGTGTGTGGGCATGCAATTGTCACCACCCACAAGTGGAAAAAAAGAAACCTGTACATTGTCTACGTTACGCTAAATTTTGCTGGAAAGAAGGAATTAAGAATCAGACAGGGTTTGCCTACCCGAAAAATTGGTACATGTTGAAAGTTGAAATCATCAAATTAATAAGCGCAGTTTTCCACTTTGCATTCTTACGTGGTTACATCAGTACCAATTTATGCTACTGAATATCAAAAGTTTGCATAATTCTGTAAGTTAAGGTGTCAAGTTGGGCCTTGAGCCAGAAAATCCCAGACCTCTTTTGTAGTTCTCGACCCTACTTTTGTTAACCTAAATTGCTAGTTCAAGTTATATCATAGTGGCTTTTTAAGCCTTTATAGAATGTGCCAGAGCTGATCAATAGGTGAGCTTACTATCACTTAGTTGTAGAATTCGTAACACGGATAAATGTTTTTGGAAATTCACTTTTTGAATAAAGAAGTTCTTGTGATTTATAGTGGTATATCTTCATAATGGTGATTGTATTTTTTGTAGCTTCCGGCATCACGTGCCGATAGCCATCCATCATTCTTTGCTGTATATAACATGGAGACAACTGAAATTGTTTCATTTTACCAGGTTGTTGCTTGTGAATCATAATTTTGTTTGTTTGTCACAATACTTCGTTGTACTTTCTGACCTCACACTGTTTATTAATTCATGTAGAATTCAGCGGAGGAGCTTTCTCTCTTGTTTGAGAAGTTCTGCAACCACTTCTATGCAACATCAAAAAATTCATTGTATATGAATTTCATATCATCCCACTCAAATAACATCCATGCCCTTGAGCAGCTACGGTCTATTAAGAACAAAGCCAGCTCCTTTTCGCAGGTTAAATATGTTAACTACGATGTCATTATCTTTTTCCCTTTCTTTTCCTTTTGATTATGTATAAGGCACATTGGCCAGATTACACCTCGTTATTTTAGTCCTGCGTTTCATTTTCTTTCATCCCACAGCTTCATCTGATTACCTAATGAATTCTGCAGTTTGCAAAGAAGATGCTGTCATCTTTACCCTTCAGTTGTCAGTCTCTGAGTCCTTCTCCCTACTTTGACCAATCTCTCTTTCGATATGATGAAAAGGTTTGAATCTACCACCATCCATCTCTACACTACTTCAATGAATCCCTACTACTTGTTTATCTAATAGCATTTGAACTGCACCTCAGAGCTTTTTCTATGGCAAGACCTTAGGAGATTTTTAATAATATGTTATGTAGCTATCTTGCACTGTTACGGTTTTATTCATTTTTTTAAAAACCTCAGGCTTACATTTGTTGGGGGCTTGCTCTTATCCAAATGGGTTGGCATTCTTGCGTATGTTCCTTTGTTACTGGTTTAGAGCCATCTGTAACCCTCGTGTTTATATGGTTAATGCTGTTGTAGCTGATATCTGCAACTGAGCGACATAGACCTTCAACAGACCACCCCATCAAGTTCATCTCTAGAAGGCAACCGTCTACTCTCAAATTCAAGATTAAGCCAGGTATGCATGTTCATCTGAGCAATTCAGCAAAGTTTTTTCTTGTTTTGACTGTTATCACATTAATGTGTATAGTTTGCATAATTGTTTCACTTGCTCCATTCTTGACGGTTAGCTCGTTTTAGTGATTTGCTGGTTTATATCTGGTGGATAACAGTTGTCTCTGGTTTTACAACTAGGTCCTGAAGCTGGAAGTGTAGATGGCCGAACCAAAAAAGTCTCGTCGTTTCTGTTTCATCCATTTTTGCCCCTAGCGCTCTCCATTCAACAGACATTGTACTTGCAGCCCTCCGTCAACATTCACTTCCGAGCATAAACATGAAACTTGGTTATCGATCCCCATTTGTACTTTCAGACAGCTCTTAGTGTGAGGTGAAATTGTTGGGGAAGAAGAGTATAGGTAGTTAGTTTGTTACTAGGTTTTTTATTGTTGCCATGAATATATGTGTCATTGTGCTCCGGTGGCATGTCCATGCAATTACCTTCTGGGACTAGTTGCTGCTTTTATTTGTAACAATGTTTTCTAAAGTAGAGTATTTCATTTGACAAATTCCTCCCATAGCCATTTGTTTCCTACTAGACACTGCATTTGTTTGTTCTCTTAGTAGTCACGTTTTCATAAATAAACAAGATTTTATCCGTGGAGCGATGGCTTTAGTTTTAAGTAATGTTTTAATTTAATTTTAGGGATGTCATAATTTGATTATAATATTTTTTTTATTAATTATCCAAACAATACTAGGACTCAACTCATGACTTATTTCACAAAAACGATACTCGTGATTTATTTAAATGTAACTCAAACAATAAACATTAAATATCTAAATTCTAATATATTCATACCATTTTTTTTCTGTGTCTTTTACCAAATAATGTGATTTGATAAAATATTACTCCATGAGATAAAACAGAGTGAAAATGAATTTAATAAATTTCCTTTCATTGATTTTACATCTATGTTAGTTTAGTATGTTTATGCATGATCATTAATTAATATCTATATATGCATAATTATTAACAAATATTTAATTTATGATAGTATATTTTAATGAAAAGATCATTTATAGTTTTATTCTCTGATTTCTACACTTTTTTTCCCACAAATATACAAAAGATTTAAAATATACTAAATTACCATAATGTAAAAAAAAAAAACGTACTTTATTGCATTAAATTATTTTATGTTCAGAAAATTTCCAAAACAAAGAAAATTAAATATAATTACCCATATCTACTATTTTTATTTTCGATAGAAAAAAGTATAATTATGCAAGTGCTTTCAGTAGAAGCTAAGGAGAGTCGGAAAGGAAGTTGACGCTTAACGCCAACATCTTTCCAGCCAAGCCGAGACGCGCGACCGAGAAACCGGGGACGAGACACCGGGAACCGATATATAAAATAAACAGCGTACAAGTACAACTTCTCCCTCCACCACACCAGCACACAACAGTACAAGTCAACAACAACTACTCTCACTCACTCCCTCGCCAGCTCGAAAACGATTCGCCGTTGAACTTTTTTTTCTTTTGATTTTCCTGTCCGTTAAAAGACTTTTTGGTTGACTCTTGTACCCCTCTCACCGTTTTCCTCCTCCTCCTCCGTCTGGCTCCTCCTCCGTTCTGTTCTGTTCAGTCCACTGTCTCTCAGTCTCTATCCCTCTACTAGTTACCACTAGCCTCTAGGGTTAGTTGGTTTGCCTATCTTTTCTCGCTTCTTCCTTACTTCTTACTCCATTGCTTCTACATTCTCATTTTCTTAGATTTCTCTCCTTTCTCATGACTCCATTTCTACCTTTCCCGTTTCTCTAGTCTCGCATTCTCACCCTCATCTAAGGTATTCCCTCTTCTCTCTCTGGTTTCAGATCTAGCTGTTTTTGTCCTTTTGGTTTGACGAAATTGAGCTTTTGTTGCAGATGGATGGAAGTAACAGCAATGTGGGTCAGCGGTTCCGGAGATTACCGCGCCACACGCTTGCCCATCTCAAGTTGGATCCCTTGGTATTATTCTATCAACTCATTCTTGTTTTCTCAATTCTACATGCAAGTGGTTTAATATTAGAGGTTGAATAGGAGACTGAATTTGTTATACATTTCGTATTTTGTTTTCAGCTGGATGATAATCTGGAACATTGGCCCCATCTTAATGAGCTTGTTCAGTGTTATAAAACTGATTGGGTGAAGGATGATAATAAGTATGGCCATTATGAAGGTGTTGCGCCTGTTTCTTTTCAGAACCAGATTTTTGAAGGGCCTGATACTGATATTGAGACTGGTAAACTGACATTTCTTTTGTGCATTTACTTGTAAGAAAAGATAAGGGGATTTTTTCTGGCTTTTGCTTATATGTGGGTATGCCTCAGTTTAGTATCAAGGTGCTCACTCCATGTTAATGGTTTGCTACGTTTATTTTGAACTTTTTTTTTTTATGAACAGAAATGCATCTTGCCAATTCAAGACGAACCAAAGCTGAGGACGTTACTGATGATGACATCCCAAGCACTTCCGGGAGGCAGTTTACTGATGGCGCGCTACATTCGAACGTGTCAGAGGTCATACTCGTTCAAGTCTTGGTTTTATTGAGATCCTTGCTTCGTTACATCACATGCATGCTAGGCTGTCCTTCTTTATCTCTTTCATATTTTAGCTCGTATTTATTATATTGCTGTTCTCGCAGCATTTTGGCCAATCCCCTCTTCCTGCTTACGAACCAGCTTTTGATTGGGAAAATGAGAGGGTGATGATATTTGGCCAAAGGATACCAGAAACTCCAATTGCACAGTATGGAAGGTTTAAATTTGTTGTTTGGAGTAGAAATTTGGCTCTGGGGCATTCCAGATTGTTTCCTTACTGATATTGATTATAATTTTTTCTGATTCTTTCTATCGGGGCGGTGTTTGTCCCAGTGGATTGAAGATCTCTGTGAAAGTACTATCTTTGTCGTTTCAAGCAGGACTAGTAGGTAGGTCATCAATGCTTGCTCTTGATGCTACACAGGAGTAGCTCTATCGAATTCTTTACTTCATCTCCAATAATGACTTCAACCTTATATGAATTTTTTCTCTTGTTTGCTTGTATAATATGATATTGTGTAAGATGGTATGCACCAGGTCATTCAGTTAGATTAGGAAATAATGTCCCGCATTGAATATCATTTTTATCATAAAATACTCTCTGTAGAAACAACTGGCGTCTGAATTTCATATAATTTTTGTTTTATTTTTCCATACACTAACTTGAAGGTCATTCTTTTCCTTTTTCAGAGCCATTTTATGGTACTATTTGTTTGTATAATAAGGAGAGAAGAGAAAAGTTGTCTGAGGATTTTTACTTTTCGGTGGTTCCATCTGACACACAGGATGTAAGCTACAAAACACTGGGAAAGTTTCTCAATTTGGTTTATGTTCTGTTGCAATTATTAGGAGGTAGATTTTCTAAGATTATAAAGCAGAAATTTACTGGTTCTGTTCTTGTTGTTGCTAGGCAAAAATTTCTTATGATCCTCGTGGTGTTTTCTATTTAGATGCTCCATCAGCATCAGTTTGTCTTCTAATCCAGCTAGAGAAACCTACCACGGAAGAAGGTGGAATTACTGCTTCTGTTTATTCTCGTAAAGAGCCTGTATGTCTAAGTACATCTTTAAACTGATATTTTTTTCATTTATCTTTCTTGTTTATTTATTTTTAATGTACTGAAGTAACTGTTGAGAACATGTACTTTATCCTATGTTATGTTTCCCACTTTAACAGGTGCACTTGAGTGAGAGAGAGAAGCAGAAATTGCAGGTCTGGTCTCGAATCATGCCTTATAGAGAGTCCTTTGCCTGGGCTATTGTTCCATTATTTGATAACAGTATTAGTGCAACTTCTGGTGGACCTGCTTCCCCAAGCAGCCCACTTGCTCCAAGTGTATCTGGGTCAAGTTCCCATGATGGTGTGTTTGAGCCTGTTGCAAAGATCACCCTAGATGGGAAATTAGGTTACTCAAGTGGAAGCTCAGTTGTGGTTGAAATATCAAACTTGAATAAAGTTAAAGAAAGCTATACTGAAGACTCACTTCAGGTGAGGCTGACGTCATTCATGTGTATTAGCTCCTGTTATCAAGATTCTTACAAACACTGATGCAGCGCAGCCTTTTCTTTTCTTCCCTAATTTAGCTATCTTGTATGTGATTGCATACTATTTCTGTTTGGTGTCTTTATGTCTTTCCTTTAGCGGCTCTATATTTTTTATGCTGTCTTAGGCTCTAATTCTTATAAATGCTCTTAAACTTCTTTGCATTATTCAAAGCATTTGAACTTCAATCTTTATTTTTGATAGGCTCATTAGTATCTGCCCATTGATTAATAAGCACAGAATATATTCTAAGCCTCATCATTTGGATTGTGAAAGTGTTTCATACATGTCTGTCTTATTGGTGTTTATACCCTGCCATTGTGCAGGATCCCAAGCGCAAGGTTCATAAACCTGTCAAAGGGATTCTCAGACTAGAAATTGAGAAGCACCAGACAGTGCATACTGATTTGGACAATATTTCAGAAAGTGGTACTGTTACAAATGATTCCATTGATGAAGGGGATCGTGTTGTTGATTCCACATTCGTGAAACATGCCAGCAATGGCTCTGATGTGCCTCAAACAAGCGGTACCAAGTGGAATATTGTTGATGGGAAAGAAATATCTGGCAATGCTTCAAGTTCTCGTGAAAATCCTGGTTTCACAACTGATGATGTAAGTAGTCATTCTCATTTATTGGCCCATGAACATGTTAATTTCTTCCAATTGGACTCTACCTTTGTGTATGTATTTTTGAGGTGATAATGTGTGTCATATGTTCCTCATAGAAATGTGCGTTGTCACACATTAATCATGCAGGAAATTGTAACTTGAAAAAGGGTTGCACTTACATATTAAATCATGGACATTGTTGAAATGTAGTTTATTTCCCATGTGATTGGACTTTTAATTTTCTTGTCATGACCTTATTCTTGTGGTTACTAATGCCTTGTGGTTATAAGTAGTCCTATATAAGCGGTGCCCTTGTTGGGGCAATTTGGAAAGAATCCCACATCACTTTAATTATTCCACCTAGGAAGCGTCGTGCTTGTGATTTTCTTTCTTGAAGTTGAGTGAAGTTCCTCATCTTGCAGAATCCTTGTCTTTGTAATTTCTCCATAAGTTAGCAATAGCTTAAGTATTGTCATCCAAAACCGAAAGGAGAAGACCACAAGAAGTGTGGATGTCGTTTTGTCTATTGTTTTTTTATTTTATAATTTATACTCTTTCTACATGTATCTCTTACTATAGTTAGACTAGTTGTTTGCTGCATATTGTTTATGGTGGATCGTGCTGATGACATCATACATATAACATCGCTCAATTCAATAAAGGAAGCCAAAAGCCTTTGGAATAATTTTCATTTGATTTTCAAATAGGGTTTTATCTTTTTAATATACCATCCCCTTATGCCATCTATCTTGATTAACTTTCAGTTCCAAGCTTTTGACTTCCGGACAACGATGCGGAACGAACCATTCTTGCAACTTTTTCACTGTCTATATGTTTACCCTTTAACTGTTAGTCTCAGTCGGAAGAGGAATTTGTTCATACGTGTTGAACTAAGAAAGGATGATTCAGATGTTCGAAGACAGCCTTTAGAGGTAACAACATGCTTACTGTTGAATACGAATGCAGTTAGCTTTCTAAGTTTATTTAGCTGGCCATGTATGTGCGCGTGATAACCAGGCAATGCATCCAAGGGAGCCAGGAGCATCATTTCAAAAGTGGGCTCACACACAAGTTGCTGTTGGGGCTAGAGTGGCCTGCTATCATGATGAAGTTAAACTTTCCCTGCCTGCTATCTGGACACCATCACATCACCTCTTGTTCACTTTCTTCCACGTTGATCTTCAAACAAAACTGGAAGCACCGAAGCCAGTAAGTTCTATTTTCCATTTTCAGTAGACATGCAATATATATTTGATCTGCAGTGATGTGGATTTGGGTTTACATTGGTGGGCTATAAGAATATATCTGTGCAATATTTGATTTTTTTGTTGATGCTGCCTTTCTTAATGAATAATGAGCTGGTTTATTTAAGTTTCTTTTTAAGGTAAGGAACAGTAACCATCCCAAAATATGCCTCCCCCATTCTGTCTATTTCATGCAACTAGACATTGGGCTGCCATAAAAATGGTTGAAATGAAGTCAAGCTTGACGATGGCCAGCCAATTTAAAGGCAATGGTGTAAATACCTAATCCAGCTTTTCTGTGCTGTGAACAGATTTGCTGGCTTGGAAATTAACAGAACTCACATAATATTGACCATATTGAACTGATATTCTTATGTTCATTTACATTATCATTTTATTTTCTGTATATACGCCTTTCCTGACAACCAACAAAGAGTTGTGATAGTTGATGCCTTAGCCTTCTGAATTCTCTCTTTGTAACTCCCTCCGCCTCATTTTAAGTGTCCACTTTGGCTTTTCACACCTATTAAGAAAGTGTAATAATTGTGCTGACAACTTGGTTTTTGGTTTCAACTTTCCAGTTATACCCTCAAACATAAAATAGGATAATTAACCAGTTTTTAGACTAAACTTCAAGCTAAACTGAGTTACCGTCTAAGGTAATGTGTATTAGATCATAGGTTTGAGTTATGCATTGTGTAAAGTTAACTATTTTTTTGAATGAAATTTGCCTTTATACTTTTGAGTATTTAATGTGTAGTCCATTATAACAAAATTATTTAGTATAGCGAGTGTTACTTTAGATTAAAAACAAAATTTTACACGTTTTTTCATATGAAATTGGTCAATTTTAAACATTTGAGTAAATATAATTTTTTCTAATATTTTTTATTTATTTAAGTGTGTTCATCTTATTTCAAGGAAAATTTAACAATTATATTTTTTAATTAAAGCGAGTCAAACGAAAGCAATTAATAGTTCGTCTTAAGATGGGAATGTTGAAATCGCAAAGCAGAAAGTTGACTGGAGCATTTATTTTGGGACAGACAAAAGGAAAGATAATCAATTAAAAATGTGACGAGGGGAGTATTTTCAAGCTTTAAAGAAGACCAAAGAAGAACATGAAAATCTTTGTAAATTTGTTCCTTAAGAAATCTCTTTAGGTAGTGAATATATTTTGAACCTGTGATGTGCACTTGCTAATATCAATGGAATTGGAAATGAAGTTCTTAATATGGAGAATTTTGTGTATATGAAAGGGAAATCATTGATCCAATGAGATGCTTATAGTCTCTTGAAAGCTTGATTCCATTTTAGTGGATGGATCTTTATATAATTCATGTTTTGTCGTAACTTTAATGTTATCTTTCGGATGCTGTTCATTTATACTCTTTTGCATCTGACGTGGGGTTGTTTGTTCCAGCATATAGCCTGTTTTACTGATATGCAGCCCATTCTCTTTCCAGGTGATAATTGGATATGCAGTGCTTCCATTATCTACACATGCTCAGTATGTAAATGACCTCCAACTTTACTTTTTTATTTGTCATTTTTTTTGGTTTTTGTACTTTTGGATGATGTTGAATCTTTGCTTTATTATATCATTTAGAAGCTTTTAATGTATGCTTATTATACAATATATGAACCATCCATCTGACTGTTGACCCCAATCCGAATCCAACCTCCTCGTTATCAGTGCCTCTGGTTTGTTTCAACCAAAATGTGTCACTAAGAAAAGTAGATATTCTTGAATTATGCAAAGATGTTATCTAGTTTGAAGCATAACCAGGAGTCAAATGGAAGTCGTGGTAGTGTTAGAAGTAAATTTAATGCTCCACTTACTAGTCAGTGTCATGTTGGACTAGGGTTTATGACATTCCAAGCAATATTTGAAGAAATCTTAGCTTCATTCAATGTTATTTAGGGCTATTATTCTATCTTCTTGCCGTGTATTGAACAAAATCTTGGAAGTTCTAGTCAATTTTATCGCACGTTCATTTTGGCCCTATGGGTATCCAGTAACTGCCATTTTATGTTTCTAACCAGGTTAAGATCTGAAATTTCTTTACCAATTGTGAAAGAACTGGTTCCACATTATCTCCAAGACATGGGCAAGGTATGTTTATGCAGCAATGTTGGAGATGTAATTTGTTTTTTTTTTCTTTCCGTAGTATAGTTTAACAAAGCAGTATGGGGGCAAATATAACAAATCTCTGAAAAGATATAAAAGAGTTTAAGGGCTATTATGGAGGATTTTAAAATTTTGGTTGAGGGGGTGGGGGTGGGGGTGGGCATGGTAGCTTTGCCATTGGTGCTATTGGTGATTGTATAAATTATCTATGTTTTCTTCCCATTTCTTAATTATTCTAGTGCTGGTTAACTTGTTCTTCTTTTTTGGGTGCTAAACTCACCCCCTAGGCCAGCATATATACCTAAATCACCCCTAATTAAGCTCCTAAGCTAAATTTTGGGCCTAAACTTGGCAGGCTTAACAGGCCCATTTTGGGCCATTATGTGAGCACTGCTCAGCAGCCACAGTAGTGAAACAGAGAATCATCAAGCATTATGCTTTTCTGATTTCACCATTCTGGATGCTGTGTGTTCTGCCCCAGTGTCTGCTAGTTGGCTTAAAATCTATACAAGAAGTATATTTTGTTCTCATTTTGAACTTATTGTTTTGTTCTAGGACCTGACTTAGAAGTTAATCTTTTATTTTGTCTTTTACTTTTAATCTTTTGATAGGAGAGGCTGGATTATTTGGAAGATGGAAAGAATGTCTTTAAAATGCGCTTGAGACTGTGTTCATCTTTGTATCCCATTAATGAGCGCATCAGGGATTTTTTCCTTGAATATGATAGACACACCCTTCGAACAAGCCCACCATGGGGTTCTGAACTACTGGAGGTAATCCTTTTACTAAACTCACTGATGATTCCTTGTTTTAGTTAATTAAACTTATAATGCCTCTTAGCTCCTGGTATTTTTCTATTTACTAAGATGGGTTGTATCACAAGGCCTAATATTAATGTTCGTTAATTTCACAGGCCATTAACAGTTTGAAGAACGTTGATTCCACTGCGTTACTTCAGTTTCTTCACCCTGTTTTGAACATGCTTCTCCATCTAATAGGTAGTGGTGGAGAAACCCTTCAGGTAATTTAGTATATTAACCAGGAGTCTATGTTGCCAAGTCTTGTTGTTGAACTCATAGTTCATTTTGCTAATTTTATTTTTTTGATTACCCTAATTTATTGCTCGAATGCCTACGAATTACTTGTTTCTGTATCAATGTACTTCAGTTTCTCTTCGTGCATTATCCTATTACTCAACTGGTTTATGAATTCTTCTAGGTTGCCGCATTCAGAGCCATGGTTAATATCTTAACTAGGTATGACTTCTTCATAAAGTTCTTCAGTTTTACTCTGGAGCCCAATTGGAATTATCTTGCATGGTGCACAAACAGTGCAAAAATCTGGATTTGCCTTGGATAGAACTTTGGGCACATATATGAGGAATGCTACACAATTTTATAACTTTTGCAGAGAGAGAACACTGTAATTTGCTACAACAAACAAGATCCTTCATGGTTTTACATGTGGTATGACTTTCTTGTTGTAGGGTGCAGCAGGAGTCAGTTGATGATGCTGAAAGAAATCGTTTCCTTGTTAACTACGTGGATTATGCTTTTGATGACTTTGGCGGTCGTCAGCAACCTGTTTACCCTGGCTTATCCACTGTGTGGGGAAGCTTGGCACGTAGTAAGGTTTGTTATTATAGTATATTCTTAAAATGTTTATCACCTCTGATAGTTCAGAGTCATGCTTGTGTACATTACCAATCTGAATAGGGAGATTTGAAGTAGAGAGACAGAGTCTAGGGTGGATGATGTCCCCATTTTAGAAACACTTGTTGCACTCTAACAGGGAGGAGCTGTTGGTCTTCAAGTGACTTATCTTCTAGGAATGCTAATTGTTTTTTTGTTGTATTGAACTGTTTTGGTTGGCCAGTCTATTTCCTTGTTACTTCTTATTTTTTTCTTAATCTAGGCACACTGTTCAGGAGGGAAAAAAAAGAAAAAAAGATTCCAATCAACCAGCGATAAAGGAAAATCAAGATCCCAATCAAGTTTATACTTTGAGGGTTGCCATTGAGTCATGACACTGAATTGTCATTCAGATCAAGGACTAATTCCTAAATTAGCTAATCAGACAGAAAACTTGGCTCAAAATTTTCAATGGCACAAGACTTGTTTGATGTGATGTCACATGCTTAATGCTAGGTATTCTTATAGATCACATTCAACTCCTGTAGAAGTTTAGTCATGCAGATGAGGTAGTTGTGGTGCTACAATGATCGCAGAAGTGATGACTGTCAGATGTGTATTTGGTGCAATCATTTATGTGTTGTGTTTTCTTTTAGAACTCTTTGCTCTTTTTGTTATTTCTTGGTAGACGTTTCAAGTCTATGAGTTTTGCAGGCTAAAGGTTATCGCGTTGGACCAGTATATGATGATGTGCTAGCAATGGCATGGTTTTTTCTTGAGCTTATTGTCAAGTCAATGGCACTGGAGCAAACTCGTCTCTTCTACCATAGCCTTCCATTGGGTATATGACTTCAGATGCAATGAAAATATTTGTGCAAGCATTGACTTCATTCAAGCAGAGTTGTCATATTTTTCTTTTGTTGTGCTTTTAGCATTAGTTTATATGCTAGTCATACTGTTTTGACATGCTACAGGTGAAGATGTTCCCCCAATGCAATTGAAGGATGGTGTATTCAGATGCATAACGCAGCTGTATGATTGTCTTCTAACGGAGGTTCACGAGCGTTGTAAGAAGGGTTTAAGCTTGGCCAAACGATTGAATAGCAGTTTGGCCTTCTTCTGTTATGATCTTTTGTCTATCATTGAACCTCGCCAGGTTTTTGAACTGGTACGCTTTCAGCTATCAGTAATGAGTTTGCATAGAGATTAGTTGCAAGTTTTTGTAATTTTCTCATACCATCTTCGATCTGCTGCAGGTATCCTTGTATCTGGACAAGTTTTCTGGTGTCTGTCAATCTATTCTGCATGACTGCAAGCTTACATTTCTGCAAATTTTATGTGATCATGATCTCTTTGTGGAAATGCCTGGGAGAGACCCTTCAGATAGGTACATTATCAGTTAAACTATTTTATTTCTTTTCTCTTTCAATATAAGAAACCAACTTAGCTGTGCATTTCTTTGAATGCATGATCATAATCTTGTACATTAATTTCTTACTACAATAAAATTTATAAGTCAACGTAAAGTTGTGAAATACAAATTTAAAAGAAAATCAAAGAAAAATAACGTAAGAGAAGTAAGTAGGATTGTTCATGCATAAGGATGCATTTCTCTCATTTTAAGAAAAAAAGAAAAAAAACTTCATCAAACATCTTATAACCAACTGCATGTGATTCAAAATAGTGTTCATGTGGGTGTTTGTTTTGCAATTGAATGTATTATTTAAGGAAGTAACTTTAGATAAAAAAAACAAAGACACCTCAGAGTAAAACGGGAAAGATACAAATAACGCCCCATCTATACTGGGTTTCACAGTTGACTCCCCAAACAAAACTTTCTTTGAATCGAGTCTTTTAACTACTTTCCATTAGTCAAATTGGTTTTCCGACTGTTGCATTTTCCATCAAATGTGCCATGTTGCAAGCACTTCTATAGGGAAAAAGCACAGCCAATTTTGGTGGATGACAACCGTTTAACTTTTCTTCGATAACCTTATGTATAAAATTTTGTTATATATTATTGTACTTTCTGAAATATTTTTACATAGTTTTGGTGCTTCCCCTCATGTTTTAAATTTTTTAAACATTGAAAGTAATTAATTTTTAACAGAAATACTTAGGTTTCCTCAAGTTTTATTTATAACCTTTTTGATTATATATGGCAGTTTCATAAAATTTCTCTTTTAATTTTTTATTTTCATAATTTTCAATTCAAACAGTTAACAATAACTATTTATCACTTCAATGTATTTAGTGGAAACTGTGAACAATTTGTAATGGAGTTGATAGTTGGGGACCAATTTGATTAGCAGGGAGTAGTTAAACCACTGAATTGAAAGACAGTCTTGTTTCGGGACTCAAATGCTATTTGTAGTTTCACATCCAAAAAAGATAAGCATAAAATGTGAAGACCATAATATGACCAAAGCAAAAGCCACTACTTTAAAATTGGTGGATTAAAAAAAAGAAAAAGAACAGTATAAACATGTAATTTGTTACTTGTATTATTTATGAATATAGATTACATTGTGTGACTGATGTATGAGTAGGTAAGGAGAAGATAAAAATACTGTGAATGAGAACTTAAAAAACAAAAAAAAACAGAGCCACTGTTCTGGGAATAGTGACATTTTGAATATATATATACATGTTAATTTTATTAGAAAGAGCTCCATGAAGGAAGTAGAATTGAGAGGAAAAGCCAAGCTCCCATGTCATTAAAGAGACAGAAATGAAGATCACGCAATTCTCTTATACTGCAGAATAATTGCTTTTGAAAGTCCTCTATAAGCTCGGGAAGTATTACATGGTTCAGAATCTAGAAAAACTTTCCTCTGGGATGATCTCAAGCTAATTGACAGTGTTGAGTTCTGTAGCTCCCCTTTTAACGGTTTAGGGAAATTGTAATTAAAGTTGTTGCTGCAGTATAAAAGAATATACACTAGACGGTAAAAGGCTTTTACAGGTCGAGAAGTGATTTTAATTTTTCAAAACTCCTTTCAACAGAGTGTGCACTGTTGCTTTTGAACCATACACTTTATAACTCTGCGCGAACTTTTTGTCCAGTTGCTTTGCTTATGGATCAAACTATAATATTATTATGCTGCAAGAAGAATTTCCTACGTTTGTTGTAAGATCATTGACTCTTGCAAATAGTAAAAGGATCACTAGATAAAAGCAAGCTGCTGGCTTGATAAGTTTATCTTAATGTTGAGGCATCTTAACCTTCACTATAGGATTTGGGCTCTCCATTCTAAGCCATAGAAACAAATGTTTTCACTATAGGATTTGAGCTCTCCATTCTAAGCCATAGAAACAAATGTTAGTTTATTAAGATGCTTTTTTAGTGCTATGTTAAATATCTTTGCCTTGGTGACACAATTCTTTAGAGCAGTTTTTTCTTACAGAATTACCATCAACTCCATCTCAACAAAGAGAATGACTAGGCAATGGCCTTTCACTTAAATCCATCAAAGCATCTATCAATAGATTGCATGCTTATTTACATATTTATAAGTCTTATCTTGAAATATGGATGATCTAAGGTGTGCCCTTTTGCTCCCCCTTTCCCCACCAATTGACATGTACGTTACTAGGTGGAGATAAATATTTTAAGGTATGTTTGCCTAACAAAGTTTATTTTTTTATTGTAGAAACTACCTTTCATCGGTGTTAATCCAGGAGCTTTTTCTAACTTGGGATCATGATGATCTATCACATCGGTCAAAGGTGAGTTTAGTACAGATAAATCTAAATCTTCTTCTACTTCAATAGAAGTTCTGTATTTGGACTCTGGAGTGGCTGGAGTGGTAGGCACAAGCTTCAGTACTACCTTTAATTGTTCTATTTCACTTTGTAAATTGGGACTTCTTTTACTGTCTGAATGGGTTGTTCATACTCGTTACGTTCATTTCGTGTGTGCAGGCAGCCAGAATCTTAGTATCACTTCTTTGCAAGCATGAGTTTGATGCTCGATATCAGAAGCCCGAAGATAAACTATACATTGCTCAACTTTATTTTCCACTTGTTGGCCAGGTTGTTTTTGTGGAAAACACGTTTTCTTGAAGACGTAAAAATTGACTATTAAGAAGCAGTTTTATGCTTTTTATATTATTTGCCATTTTCGTGTATATTATGCCTGTGTTTGTGGTTTTTTTTAGCATAATGGGGGAATAGGAGCCTGTCCCATCTTTTATATGTCAATGACTTGAGGAAGATAAATTAGGATAGATTCATTTTAATAGGCTGTCCTATTTGCACCATAAAGCCTACTAAAGATTTCCAACTGTCATAAATTCCTGAACTCAGTGTTTTGCGGTATGTGCAGATACTAGATGAGATGCCTGTCTTCTACAACCTGAATTCTGTTGAAAAGCGTGAAGTCTTGATAGTTATTTTGCAAATTATGCGCAATCTAGATGATGCATCAATTGTCAAGGCATGGCAGCAAAGCATTGCCAGAACTAGATTGTTTTTCAAGCTGATGGAGGAATCCCTCATTCTTTTTGAGGTATCTGTTCCTTAAGTTCAATCTCCTTTTTTATTCTATAATGTGATCTGGGAGAGTTGAACAACCTATGACTGCAAGTGCAAAAAATGGTTCTATAGATTGAAATAAGGCAACATGAACCATATTGAAAAAAAGAACCTGGAAATAAACGTTTAGTTTTATTTTTTTGGATAAGCAATTAATAACATTTAGTTGAGAAGTCTTGCGTAGCAGAAATGGTTTTCATCTAGCTAGATTTTTCCTGGCCTTTCTAGTGCAATTTTTTCCTGCATCTTAGTTAGTAAACCAATATCAGATAAGTATGGAATTCGTTGCTTTTTATAGTGTGGTTCATGATTTGGTGCTTTAATATGGTATTAGATCCATAGTTGTGTTATTATTTCCCCATCAATCAAGCATATTTATTGTTTTTTAACTTTAGTGCTTACCCTCAAAATCTTTTAACACTTTCCAGTATAAGCTTTTGCCAATGACACTTATTTCTGCATGTTGCATTCTACAGCACAAAAAACCAGCTGATGGCATGCTTATGGGCTCCACTTCACGCAGCCCTGTTGGTGATGGTCCTGCTTCGCCTAAATACTCTGATAGGCTTTCTCCGGCAATCAACAATTATCTGTCTGAGGCATCACGACAAGAAGTTCGGGTGAGTTAATTGCTGTTTTTCTTGGTGCTGGAAGCATTGAACTTCTGCATACTTTTTTCCTCACGGTCCTTGTATTTAATGCTTGAGTGCAATGTCTTGCTCATGTGGACGAAATGGTATTCTTGTGCTTCAATTTTTCGCATGTTCTAATTTTCTTTAGTGTGCTGATTGTCCTGTCAAATTGTGAATTCACCAATGCAGCCTCAGGGAACACCAGATAATGGATATTTATGGCAGAGAGTGAATTCCCAGTTGAGCTCCCCAAGCCAGCCATATTCGTTGAGAGAGGCTCTTGCTCAGGCTCAGTCTTCTAGGATTGGGGCTTCAGCTCAAGCGCTTAGAGAATCTTTACATCCTATACTGAGACAAAAGCTGGTATTCTTACTGTTGAAATTTCATGCACTTTTTTTGATACACTGCAAAAAAATTTGCTTGCTCAGAATTTTTTTGTGGAACCTATTTGTTTGTAAAGTAGTTTATGGTCTTGTACATATGTTTAAACATTTTATGCATTTGATAACTTTCACACATTTACTTTAGGAGCTTTGGGAAGAAAACTTGAGTGCAGCTGTGAGCCTTCAGGTTCTGGAAATAACTGAGAAATTTTCTGTCATGGCATCATCTCATAGCATCGCGACCGATTATGGAAAACTTGATTGTATTACATCCATATTTATGAGCTTCTTCTCTCGAAATCAACCACTGGCCTTTTGGAAGGCTCTATTTCCCGTCTTCAATAATGTTTTTGATCTCCATGGGGCAACACTAATGGCAAGAGAGAATGATCGTTTCCTAAAGCAGATTGCTTTTCATCTTCTTAGGCTTGCTGTTTTCAGGAATGAAAGCATCAGGAAAAGAGCTGTTATTGGACTCCAGATACTTGTGAGGGTATGCTTTCCTTCATCCTCATTTTTTTTTGGGGTGATACAGAGTGTCAGAGTGTTTGCTCTAATATTCAAAATTATAACAGCTTTTTTTCTCCATTTCTGCAGAGCTCTTTCTGTCACTTCATGCACACAGCAAGGTTAAGGGTCATGTTGACTATCACCCTATCAGAGCTGATGTCTGATGTGCAAGTAACTCAGGTGAAGTCTGATGGGACGCTAGAAGAGAGTGGTGAAGCTCGGCGTCTTCGCAAGTCTTTGGAGGAAATGGCAGATGAATCTAAGAGCCGTGAACTGTTAAGAGAATGTGGGCTTTCTGAAACTGCACTGGTGGCAATTTCAGAAAGGTCAGCAGAAAATCAGTGGTCCTGGTCCGAGGTGAAACATCTCTCTGACAATCTGATCCTGGCACTTGATGCAAGTCTGGAGCATGCCATGTTGGTAAGTTTCAACAGTCTGTACATTGCTTTATCACGAAGACTGATTGTTTTCATTACACATTCTTGTTATTTTCTCAAGGTTTGATTGAGGAGGGACAGGACACCTGTTGCTGGCCCAATCTACATAATGAAAGATGCAGTTATTTACCTTGTTAAAAATATCAAGTTGAGTAAATACTAGTGCTCTGAATATCTATTTTGCTTTTCTCTGACAGGCTTCTCTGATGACTGCGGATAGATATGCTGCTGCGGAGGGCTTCTATAAACTAGCTATGGCATTTGCCCCCGTGCCTGACCTTCACATAATGTGGTTACTGCATTTATGTGATGCGCATCAGGAAATGCAGTCCTGGGCAGAAGCTGCACAATGTGCTGTGGCTGTTGCAGGTGTTGTAATGCAGGTAATTAACTGATCTGTTTGTTTGCATCTTGCATGAGCTAGAGTTATACTCTCTGCAATTATTAAACAACTGCACCTTTCAGATTCAGAATGTCAAGATGGGTGAGTGGAAAGATTAGAGATGGAAAGAAAAAAAACCAATATAAATAAGTACTTCCAAGTAGGTGATGTTATCTAGTGCAGTTGGTTAAGGAGGGGCTCTAGAGATGGCTAGACCATATTTGACCTCATAATGAGAGTGCTCTGATGCAAGTTAAAGTGGTAGGAGATAGTGAAGTGATAGGAATGACTTCCAATGATGTGATAGTGAATGTTTTAGCATCACAGTGCAACATTTTTTACCTTTTTGAGAGTTTATTCATGATAAATCAACTGGACTACTGGAGGATGTTTGCGTATAGATTGATCAGATGACTCGCACCAAAAACCACACTGCCTTAATTGTTCACTTATTCTCACTTTACTAGCCACATGATGGTATTTGGTTTTAGGTGGACCAATTATTGATTGAGTGCCTAGTAAAAGGGGGGAAAACAGCTTATCATGTTCTACTAACATCCATGTTCTGTATAGTCTGTAGAAATTGTTACTGCTAAATCATGGACGACTGGATAGTTGACTCTATAAATCCGGAAGCAATTTATTGCGTACATATTGATTGTTCATAATTGTCCATTTACATCCTTGCAGGCTCTTGTGACTAGAAATGATGGGGTGTGGAGTAAAGATCATGTGACTGCCCTGCGTAAAATTTGCCCAATGGTCAGCGTCAGCAGTGAGATATCTTCTGAGGCATCTGCAGCTGAGGTAGAGGGATATGGCGCTTCAAAGCTCACTGTGGACTCGGCTGTAAAATATCTACAACTTGCAAATAAGCTTTTCTCTCAAGCTGAGCTCTTTCACTTCTGTGCAAGCATTTTGGAGCTTGTAATTCCAGTTTATAAAAGCAAAAGGGCATATGGGCAGCTGGCTAAATGTCACACAATGCTCACCAATATCTATGAATCAATTCTTGAGCAGGAATCAAGCCCAATACCATTTACTGATGCCACATACTATAGGGTGGGTTTCTATGGTGAAAAGTTTGGGAAACTGGACAGGAAGGAGTATGTCTATCGGGAGCCCCGTGATGTACGTTTAGGTGACATAATGGAAAAGCTTAGTCATATTTATGAATCTAGGATGGATGGCAACCACACATTGCATATAATCCCAGATTCTAGACACGTCAAGGCAGAGGAGTTGCAGCCTGGAGTCTGCTACTTGCAGATAACTGCTGTGGATGCAGTGATGGAAGATGAAGATTTAGGAAGTAGACGGGAAAGGATCTTTTCTCTTTCCACTGGAACCGTTCGTGCACGAGTCTTTGACCGTTTCTTGTTTGACACTCCATTTACAAAGAATGGCAAGACTCAAGGTGGACTGGAAGACCAGTGGAAGAGGCGGACGGTTCTTCAGACTGAAGGCTCATTCCCAGCCTTGGTTAATAGGCTTCTGGTGATAAAATCTGAGTCTCTTGAATTCTCTCCTGTGGAGAATGCGATTGGCATGATAGAAACTAGGACAGCTGCCTTACGAAATGAGCTTGAGGAGCCTCGCAGTCCAGAAGGGGATCAGCTCCCGCGTCTTCAGAGTTTGCAGAGAATTCTCCAAGGCAGTGTTGCAGTTCAAGTGAGTTGCTCTCTAAGCTTGTTCTTTACTTGCTCCCATGTTCTTGTTAAAACATAGGGTTCTATTTGCTTTCTTGTGTCATTGCATTTGCCGTTCTAGCATATCGGGTATTTTTGTCTGATACCTTGCTCTGCTTATGTGCAGGTAAACAGTGGAGTTTTGAGCGTCTGCACGGCCTTTCTTTCTGGTGAGCCTGCAACAAGGTTGCGGTCGCAAGAACTGCAGCAACTGATTGCTGCACTGCTGGAGTTTATGGCTGTTTGTAAGCGTGCCATACGTGTACACTTTAGATTGATTGGAGAGGAAGACCAGGATTTCCACACCCAGCTGGTGAATGGATTTCAGTCACTAACTGCAGAGCTGTCCCATTACATCCCTGCCATTCTTGCAGAGCTCTGATTTGTGTAATGTTGCATTTGCAACATCTTGATACTGAAGACTTGATAATTGTACCCATAAAGATGTGATATTTGTTAGTTCCTAAAAAAACAACTCCGTTGAGTTCATGTAATGTAACATCTTTGTATTTCAGTTTCTTTTTTTAGTCCTAATCTAATCTCTTGGAAACGTGCCTTACTTGCTGCATGGTTCGTTTATTTTCCTCTGCTATTTAAAATGACTACAAAATAAGACTTATAATCTCTATAAAAAAATATTTTGAGAATGACAAATTTAGGGGATTTGATCGTTAAGAAACTTTTCTCGAAGAGAACATACGTTGAGCTAAAAATTGACTTTATCCTCAGGTATTGTGCAATTTTAGTAATTTAATTAATACATCTAATTTCTTAACAAATTTAACTCAATTAGTTACTATATTATTTTCCTTATTTGCATATACTGTCGTTGTCAACTTGTCAGGTTGTCTGAAACTATAATGTTGTAATAGTTACAGACTTACAGGGATGGATTATGCATGGATGTCCTTATAACTGTAGAGGAATAAGTTGCTGTGTTTACAACTAATGTGATGTGTGAAAACAATACAACGTAAATTCCAATCTGTAGTAACCTCAAATTCTGGTATTCTCTTTGATATAAAGAAGACGTAGGAGAAGTTGCAGTGAGGGAAAGGGAAAAAAGATAGAAGAAGATGATAGGATGAGGAAAATATGAAAGAAATTGTTTGCATAATTAGGCGTTTTAGCTTGTTATTCGGACACCAATTTTCCATTAAAAGCCGCATTGCTTCTAAAAGTTGTAATGGTGTTCTGTTTAACGAATAATTAGTTATAAGTAGTTAGCTTGCGCCTTTTAAGGTTGCCATTTGTTAAATTAGCAACTATCTTTGTCGCGGTGGTCTTTTCTGAATAAATCCACCAGAATTCTTCCCATCAATTTTTTTTCTGTTGACCTCCATTTTTTCTGTGTGTTCTTTTGACACATTGAAATGTCCTGGCCCATAGTCTTCCTAGCCTTTCTGTTATTTCAATGTCATAGCAACAATGTAGCTAAAGGGGTAGTTTCGGCTGCAAGCCGACGGAACCATGAGGAGGTTGCCAGCTTTGAGTTGATCCACAGGCATTCCCGACAGCTTCACGGCTTCATCTACAACGACCTCGGGCCTCCAAATAGCACATTGGAGCGCGTAAAACAGCTCGTCAGCAGCGACAATGCCAGGCAGGGAACCATCTCATACCTCCGACTGGGCCAGAGAAGGAAAGCTTTTGAGCTGGTTGATATCCCAATGCGCTCTGCTGCTGATCGTGGGTTAGGACAATACTTCGTCTCGATAAGAATTGGGAGCCCTCACCCTCAAAGATTCGTGCTCGTAGCCGATACAGGAAGTGATCTCACCTGGATGAATTGCAAGTACCGATGCCCAGATTGTCCAAAAGATGAACTTGTTTCGGGTCCTTCCGGGAGAATTTTTAATGCAAATCTCTCTCCTACATTTAAGCCAATCCCATGCTCTACCGATGTCTGCACGGTTGATCTTGCAGATTCTTTCTCTTTGGTCAAATGTCCTAGTGAGAAGGCGCCCTGCCGCTATGATTATATGTAAGTGTTTTATCAAGTTTATTTCCTATTAACTAAAAATGCTCGAAAGGGTCCGAAGAAAAATGAATTACTGCTTAACATCATTGTGTATGGTTCTTGCATATACTTTATTTTCAGGACGTCACTCATCCTAATATTAATTTGTGGTAGATATGCAGATGGGACAAGGGTTTTAGGAATCTTCGCAAACGAGACTGTTTCGGTACGGATGAATTCTGGGAAAAAGATTAAACTCCGCAATGTTATGATTGGTTGTACTGGAACACAGAAACTAAAACTTCCTGATGCGGACGGTGTGATGGGGTTGGGTTACAGCCCATATTCATTTGCTGTAAAGATAGCTGAGAAGTTTGACAACAAGTTCTCTTATTGCTTGGTCGATCACTTAGCCCCAAGCGATGTCAAGAACTCGCTCAATTTCGGTCCTGCTACCAAGTTAACAATGGAAGCTATGCAGTACACAGATCTGCTCCTCGGTTACTTGAATCCATTCTACGCCATCAATGTCTCTGGCATCTCAGTCGGAGGTAAAATGCTGGAAATTCCACCGCAGATGTGGGCCATTAACGACCAAGGACAAGGAGGTGTCCTCTTAGATTCGGGTTCCAGCCTGACATATCTAGTAGATCCTGCATATGTTGCTGTCATGGATGCTTTGCAGTCTCCTTTGGGAAAACTAGATAAGGCAAACATAGATGTGCCTCCGATGGAGTTTTGCTTCAACGATAAAGGATACAGCGAGAGAATGGTACCGCGCTTAGCGATTCACTTTGCGAACGGGGCCAAGTTCGTGCCACCGGTAAAGAGCTATGTTTTGGATGCAGATGATGGGGTGAAGTGTCTAGGATTTGTGTCTGTACCATGGCCAGGCTCCTCAGTAATTGGCAATATTATGCAGCAAAATCATCTATGGGAGTTTGATCTTGGTGCTGCCAAGTTAGGGTTTGCTCCTTCCACTTGTACACCGGAGAAAACACCCAAAGCTTAGATTGGAAACCTGGGCAACATGTGTAAGAAAAAAAAGATGATGGTGTGATAATCCCAGCTTATTGAAAACGAGATGTAAATTTGTTAATCCAAAAAAATAGACAAATGGGCAACAGAAAAGGTCTTTATACATCACATTCCGGTCCCGGTTTAACCATGTCAATGTTTGGAACTCTAAATTTCAAATACCAGCTGCAAATGAAGAATAACATGAGCAATTGTCACTAGTTGCTTCTAATCGATTTTAACGAATTGGAAACTATGTTAATCCCCTTTATAAATTTTTATTATTGGAAAATTGAAAATCCCAAAAAACAAAGTTATTGTTATAAATTTTATGTTAACAGAATTAAAGAATGAGTGGTATATATATGGGGAGGAAAGAAATGTTATGTTGTACAAATGAAAGATGATTTTCTGAATGCTCCACAATTGGAGCTAAGGCTCCTTATATATAGAGGTGGAGCGTACAAGGCTGCAAG
This sequence comes from Viola pubescens var. scabriuscula, assembly GCA_002752925.1. Taxonomy (NCBI): domain Eukaryota; kingdom Viridiplantae; phylum Streptophyta; class Magnoliopsida; order Malpighiales; family Violaceae; genus Viola; species Viola pubescens. The sequence continues at coordinate 26,741 of NBIL01141003.1, forward strand.
GTGGACTAATTAATTACTCC
>NBIL01141004.1:0-24565 GCA_002752925.1 Viola pubescens var. scabriuscula
TTAAGAAATTAGATGTATTAATTAAATTACTAAAATTGCACAATACCTGAGGATAAAGTCAATTTTTAGCTCAACGTATGTTCTCTTCGAGAAAAGTTTCTTAACGATCAAATCCCCTAAATTTGTCATTCTCAAAATATTTTTTTATAGAGATTATAAGTCTTATTTTGTAGTCATTTTAAATAGCAGAGGAAAATAAACGAACCATGCAGCAAGTAAGGCACGTTTCCAAGAGATTAGATTAGGACTAAAAAAAGAAACTGAAATACAAAGATGTTACATTACATGAACTCAACGGAGTTGTTTTTTTAGGAACTAACAAATATCACATCTTTATGGGTACAATTATCAAGTCTTCAGTATCAAGATGTTGCAAATGCAACATTACACAAATCAGAGCTCTGCAAGAATGGCAGGGATGTAATGGGACAGCTCTGCAGTTAGTGACTGAAATCCATTCACCAGCTGGGTGTGGAAATCCTGGTCTTCCTCTCCAATCAATCTAAAGTGTACACGTATGGCACGCTTACAAACAGCCATAAACTCCAGCAGTGCAGCAATCAGTTGCTGCAGTTCTTGCGACCGCAACCTTGTTGCAGGCTCACCAGAAAGAAAGGCCGTGCAGACGCTCAAAACTCCACTGTTTACCTGCACATAAGCAGAGCAAGGTATCAGACAAAAATACCCGATATGCTAGAACGGCAAATGCAATGACACAAGAAAGCAAATAGAACCCTATGTTTTAACAAGAACATGGGAGCAAGTAAAGAACAAGCTTAGAGAGCAACTCACTTGAACTGCAACACTGCCTTGGAGAATTCTCTGCAAACTCTGAAGACGCGGGAGCTGATCCCCTTCTGGACTGCGAGGCTCCTCAAGCTCATTTCGTAAGGCAGCTGTCCTAGTTTCTATCATGCCAATCGCATTCTCCACAGGAGAGAATTCAAGAGACTCAGATTTTATCACCAGAAGCCTATTAACCAAGGCTGGGAATGAGCCTTCAGTCTGAAGAACCGTCCGCCTCTTCCACTGGTCTTCCAGTCCACCTTGAGTCTTGCCATTCTTTGTAAATGGAGTGTCAAACAAGAAACGGTCAAAGACTCGTGCACGAACGGTTCCAGTGGAAAGAGAAAAGATCCTTTCCCGTCTACTTCCTAAATCTTCATCTTCCATCACTGCATCCACAGCAGTTATCTGCAAGTAGCAGACTCCAGGCTGCAACTCCTCTGCCTTGACGTGTCTAGAATCTGGGATTATATGCAATGTGTGGTTGCCATCCATCCTAGATTCATAAATATGACTAAGCTTTTCCATTATGTCACCTAAACGTACATCACGGGGCTCCCGATAGACATACTCCTTCCTGTCCAGTTTCCCAAACTTTTCACCATAGAAACCCACCCTATAGTATGTGGCATCAGTAAATGGTATTGGGCTTGATTCCTGCTCAAGAATTGATTCATAGATATTGGTGAGCATTGTGTGACATTTAGCCAGCTGCCCATATGCCCTTTTGCTTTTATAAACTGGAATTACAAGCTCCAAAATGCTTGCACAGAAGTGAAAGAGCTCAGCTTGAGAGAAAAGCTTATTTGCAAGTTGTAGATATTTTACAGCCGAGTCCACAGTGAGCTTTGAAGCGCCATATCCCTCTACCTCAGCTGCAGATGCCTCAGAAGATATCTCACTGCTGACGCTGACCATTGGGCAAATTTTACGCAGGGCAGTCACATGATCTTTACTCCACACCCCATCATTTCTAGTCACAAGAGCCTGCAAGGATGTAAATGGACAATTATGAACAATCAATATGTACGCAATAAATTGCTTCCGGATTTATAGAGTCAACTATCCAGTCGTCCATGATTTAGCAGTAACAATTTCTACAGACTATACAGAACATGGATGTTAGTAGAACATGATAAGCTGTTTTCCCCCCTTTTACTAGGCACTCAATCAATAATTGGTCCACCTAAAACCAAATACCATCATGTGGCTAGTAAAGTGAGAATAAGTGAACAATTAAGGCAGTGTGGTTTTTGGTGCGAGTCATCTGATCAATCTATACGCAAACATCCTCCAGTAGTCCAGTTGATTTATCATGAATAAACTCTCAAAAAGGTAAAAAATGTTGCACTGTGATGCTAAAACATTCACTATCACATCATTGGAAGTCATTCCTATCACTTCACTATCTCCTACCACTTTAACTTGCATCAGAGCACTCTCATTATGAGGTCAAATATGGTCTAGCCATCTCTAGAGCCCCTCCTTAACCAACTGCACTAGATAACATCACCTACTTGGAAGTACTTATTTATATTGGTTTTTTTTCTTTCCATCTCTAATCTTTCCACTCACCCATCTTGACATTCTGAATCTGAAAGGTGCAGTTGTTTAATAATTGCAGAGAGTATAACTCTAGCTCATGCAAGATGCAAACAAACAGATCAGTTAATTACCTGCATTACAACACCTGCAACAGCCACAGCACATTGTGCAGCTTCTGCCCAGGACTGCATTTCCTGATGCGCATCACATAAATGCAGTAACCACATTATGTGAAGGTCAGGCACGGGGGCAAATGCCATAGCTAGTTTATAGAAGCCCTCCGCAGCAGCATATCTATCCGCAGTCATCAGAGAAGCCTGTCAGAGAAAAGCAAAATAGATATTCAGAGCACTAGTATTTACTCAACTTGATATTTTTAACAAGGTAAATAACTGCATCTTTCATTATGTAGATTGGGCCAGCAACAGGTGTCCTGTCCCTCCTCAATCAAACCTTGAGAAAATAACAAGAATGTGTAATGAAAACAATCAGTCTTCGTGATAAAGCAATGTACAGACTGTTGAAACTTACCAACATGGCATGCTCCAGACTTGCATCAAGTGCCAGGATCAGATTGTCAGAGAGATGTTTCACCTCGGACCAGGACCACTGATTTTCTGCTGACCTTTCTGAAATTGCCACCAGTGCAGTTTCAGAAAGCCCACATTCTCTTAACAGTTCACGGCTCTTAGATTCATCTGCCATTTCCTCCAAAGACTTGCGAAGACGCCGAGCTTCACCACTCTCTTCTAGCGTCCCATCAGACTTCACCTGAGTTACTTGCACATCAGACATCAGCTCTGATAGGGTGATAGTCAACATGACCCTTAACCTTGCTGTGTGCATGAAGTGACAGAAAGAGCTCTGCAGAAATGGAGAAAAAAAGCTGTTATAATTTTGAATATTAGAGCAAACACTCTGACACTCTGTATCACCCCAAAAAAAAATGAGGATGAAGGAAAGCATACCCTCACAAGTATCTGGAGTCCAATAACAGCTCTTTTCCTGATGCTTTCATTCCTGAAAACAGCAAGCCTAAGAAGATGAAAAGCAATCTGCTTTAGGAAACGATCATTCTCTCTTGCCATTAGTGTTGCCCCATGGAGATCAAAAACATTATTGAAGACGGGAAATAGAGCCTTCCAAAAGGCCAGTGGTTGATTTCGAGAGAAGAAGCTCATAAATATGGATGTAATACAATCAAGTTTTCCATAATCGGTCGCGATGCTATGAGATGATGCCATGACAGAAAATTTCTCAGTTATTTCCAGAACCTGAAGGCTCACAGCTGCACTCAAGTTTTCTTCCCAAAGCTCCTAAAGTAAATGTGTGAAAGTTATCAAATGCATAAAATGTTTAAACATATGTACAAGACCATAAACTACTTTACAAACAAATAGGTTCCACAAAAAAATTCTGAGCAAGCAAATTTTTTTGCAGTGTATCAAAAAAAGTGCATGAAATTTCAACAGTAAGAATACCAGCTTTTGTCTCAGTATAGGATGTAAAGATTCTCTAAGCGCTTGAGCTGAAGCCCCAATCCTAGAAGACTGAGCCTGAGCAAGAGCCTCTCTCAACGAATATGGCTGGCTTGGGGAGCTCAACTGGGAATTCACTCTCTGCCATAAATATCCATTATCTGGTGTTCCCTGAGGCTGCATTGGTGAATTCACAATTTGACAGGACAATCAGCACACTAAAGAAAATTAGAACATGCGAAAAATTGAAGCACAAGAATACCATTTCGTCCACATGAGCAAGACATTGCACTCAAGCATTAAATACAAGGACCGTGAGGAAAAAAGTATGCAGAAGTTCAATGCTTCCAGCACCAAGAAAAACAGCAATTAACTCACCCGAACTTCTTGTCGTGATGCCTCAGACAGATAATTGTTGATTGCCGGAGAAAGCCTATCAGAGTATTTAGGCGAAGCAGGACCATCACCAACAGGGCTGCGTGAAGTGGAGCCCATAAGCATGCCATCAGCTGGTTTTTTGTGCTGTAGAATGCAACATGCAGAAATAAGTGTCATTGGCAAAAGCTTATACTGGAAAGTGTTAAAAGATTTTGAGGGTAAGCACTAAAGTTAAAAAACAATAAATATGCTTGATTGATGGGGAAATAATAACACAACTATGGATCTAATACCATATTAAAGCACCAAATCATGAACCACACTATAAAAAGCAACGAATTCCATACTTATCTGATATTGGTTTACTAACTAAGATGCAGGAAAAAATTGCACTAGAAAGGCCAGGAAAAATCTAGCTAGATGAAAACCATTTCTGCTACGCAAGACTTCTCAACTAAATGTTATTAATTGCTTATCCAAAAAAATAAAACTAAACGTTTATTTCCAGGTTCTTTTTTTCAATATGGTTCATGTTGCCTTATTTCAATCTATAGAACCATTTTTTGCACTTGCAGTCATAGGTTGTTCAACTCTCCCAGATCACATTATAGAATAAAAAAGGAGATTGAACTTAAGGAACAGATACCTCAAAAAGAATGAGGGATTCCTCCATCAGCTTGAAAAACAATCTAGTTCTGGCAATGCTTTGCTGCCATGCCTTGACAATTGATGCATCATCTAGATTGCGCATAATTTGCAAAATAACTATCAAGACTTCACGCTTTTCAACAGAATTCAGGTTGTAGAAGACAGGCATCTCATCTAGTATCTGCACATACCGCAAAACACTGAGTTCAGGAATTTATGACAGTTGGAAATCTTTAGTAGGCTTTATGGTGCAAATAGGACAGCCTATTAAAATGAATCTATCCTAATTTATCTTCCTCAAGTCATTGACATATAAAAGATGGGACAGGCTCCTATTCCCCCATTATGCTAAAAAAAACCACAAACACAGGCATAATATACACGAAAATGGCAAATAATATAAAAAGCATAAAACTGCTTCTTAATAGTCAATTTTTACGTCTTCAAGAAAACGTGTTTTCCACAAAAACAACCTGGCCAACAAGTGGAAAATAAAGTTGAGCAATGTATAGTTTATCTTCGGGCTTCTGATATCGAGCATCAAACTCATGCTTGCAAAGAAGTGATACTAAGATTCTGGCTGCCTGCACACACGAAATGAACGTAACGAGTATGAACAACCCATTCAGACAGTAAAAGAAGTCCCAATTTACAAAGTGAAATAGAACAATTAAAGGTAGTACTGAAGCTTGTGCCTACCACTCCAGCCACTCCAGAGTCCAAATACAGAACTTCTATTGAAGTAGAAGAAGATTTAGATTTATCTGTACTAAACTCACCTTTGACCGATGTGATAGATCATCATGATCCCAAGTTAGAAAAAGCTCCTGGATTAACACCGATGAAAGGTAGTTTCTACAATAAAAAAATAAACTTTGTTAGGCAAACATACCTTAAAATATTTATCTCCACCTAGTAACGTACATGTCAATTGGTGGGGAAAGGGGGAGCAAAAGGGCACACCTTAGATCATCCATATTTCAAGATAAGACTTATAAATATGTAAATAAGCATGCAATCTATTGATAGATGCTTTGATGGATTTAAGTGAAAGGCCATTGCCTAGTCATTCTCTTTGTTGAGATGGAGTTGATGGTAATTCTGTAAGAAAAAACTGCTCTAAAGAATTGTGTCACCAAGGCAAAGATATTTAACATAGCACTAAAAAAGCATCTTAATAAACTAACATTTGTTTCTATGGCTTAGAATGGAGAGCTCAAATCCTATAGTGAAAACATTTGTTTCTATGGCTTAGAATGGAGAGCCCAAATCCTATAGTGAAGGTTAAGATGCCTCAACATTAAGATAAACTTATCAAGCCAGCAGCTTGCTTTTATCTAGTGATCCTTTTACTATTTGCAAGAGTCAATGATCTTACAACAAACGTAGGAAATTCTTCTTGCAGCATAATAATATTATAGTTTGATCCATAAGCAAAGCAACTGGACAAAAAGTTCGCGCAGAGTTATAAAGTGTATGGTTCAAAAGCAACAGTGCACACTCTGTTGAAAGGAGTTTTGAAAAATTAAAATCACTTCTCGACCTGTAAAAGCCTTTTACCGTCTAGTGTATATTCTTTTATACTGCAGCAACAACTTTAATTACAATTTCCCTAAACCGTTAAAAGGGGAGCTACAGAACTCAACACTGTCAATTAGCTTGAGATCATCCCAGAGGAAAGTTTTTCTAGATTCTGAACCATGTAATACTTCCCGAGCTTATAGAGGACTTTCAAAAGCAATTATTCTGCAGTATAAGAGAATTGCGTGATCTTCATTTCTGTCTCTTTAATGACATGGGAGCTTGGCTTTTCCTCTCAATTCTACTTCCTTCATGGAGCTCTTTCTAATAAAATTAACATGTATATATATATTCAAAATGTCACTATTCCCAGAACAGTGGCTCTGTTTTTTTTTGTTTTTTAAGTTCTCATTCACAGTATTTTTATCTTCTCCTTACCTACTCATACATCAGTCACACAATGTAATCTATATTCATAAATAATACAAGTAACAAATTACATGTTTATACTGTTCTTTTTCTTTTTTTTAATCCACCAATTTTAAAGTAGTGGCTTTTGCTTTGGTCATATTATGGTCTTCACATTTTATGCTTATCTTTTTTGGATGTGAAACTACAAATAGCATTTGAGTCCCGAAACAAGACTGTCTTTCAATTCAGTGGTTTAACTACTCCCTGCTAATCAAATTGGTCCCCAACTATCAACTCCATTACAAATTGTTCACAGTTTCCACTAAATACATTGAAGTGATAAATAGTTATTGTTAACTGTTTGAATTGAAAATTATGAAAATAAAAAATTAAAAGAGAAATTTTATGAAACTGCCATATATAATCAAAAAGGTTATAAATAAAACTTGAGGAAACCTAAGTATTTCTGTTAAAAATTAATTACTTTCAATGTTTAAAAAATTTAAAACATGAGGGGAAGCACCAAAACTATGTAAAAATATTTCAGAAAGTACAATAATATATAACAAAATTTTATACATAAGGTTATCGAAGAAAAGTTAAACGGTTGTCATCCACCAAAATTGGCTGTGCTTTTTCCCTATAGAAGTGCTTGCAACATGGCACATTTGATGGAAAATGCAACAGTCGGAAAACCAATTTGACTAATGGAAAGTAGTTAAAAGACTCGATTCAAAGAAAGTTTTGTTTGGGGAGTCAACTGTGAAACCCAGTATAGATGGGGCGTTATTTGTATCTTTCCCGTTTTACTCTGAGGTGTCTTTGTTTTTTTTATCTAAAGTTACTTCCTTAAATAATACATTCAATTGCAAAACAAACACCCACATGAACACTATTTTGAATCACATGCAGTTGGTTATAAGATGTTTGATGAAGTTTTTTTTCTTTTTTTCTTAAAATGAGAGAAATGCATCCTTATGCATGAACAATCCTACTTACTTCTCTTACGTTATTTTTCTTTGATTTTCTTTTAAATTTGTATTTCACAACTTTACGTTGACTTATAAATTTTATTGTAGTAAGAAATTAATGTACAAGATTATGATCATGCATTCAAAGAAATGCACAGCTAAGTTGGTTTCTTATATTGAAAGAGAAAAGAAATAAAATAGTTTAACTGATAATGTACCTATCTGAAGGGTCTCTCCCAGGCATTTCCACAAAGAGATCATGATCACATAAAATTTGCAGAAATGTAAGCTTGCAGTCATGCAGAATAGATTGACAGACACCAGAAAACTTGTCCAGATACAAGGATACCTGCAGCAGATCGAAGATGGTATGAGAAAATTACAAAAACTTGCAACTAATCTCTATGCAAACTCATTACTGATAGCTGAAAGCGTACCAGTTCAAAAACCTGGCGAGGTTCAATGATAGACAAAAGATCATAACAGAAGAAGGCCAAACTGCTATTCAATCGTTTGGCCAAGCTTAAACCCTTCTTACAACGCTCGTGAACCTCCGTTAGAAGACAATCATACAGCTGCGTTATGCATCTGAATACACCATCCTTCAATTGCATTGGGGGAACATCTTCACCTGTAGCATGTCAAAACAGTATGACTAGCATATAAACTAATGCTAAAAGCACAACAAAAGAAAAATATGACAACTCTGCTTGAATGAAGTCAATGCTTGCACAAATATTTTCATTGCATCTGAAGTCATATACCCAATGGAAGGCTATGGTAGAAGAGACGAGTTTGCTCCAGTGCCATTGACTTGACAATAAGCTCAAGAAAAAACCATGCCATTGCTAGCACATCATCATATACTGGTCCAACGCGATAACCTTTAGCCTGCAAAACTCATAGACTTGAAACGTCTACCAAGAAATAACAAAAAGAGCAAAGAGTTCTAAAAGAAAACACAACACATAAATGATTGCACCAAATACACATCTGACAGTCATCACTTCTGCGATCATTGTAGCACCACAACTACCTCATCTGCATGACTAAACTTCTACAGGAGTTGAATGTGATCTATAAGAATACCTAGCATTAAGCATGTGACATCACATCAAACAAGTCTTGTGCCATTGAAAATTTTGAGCCAAGTTTTCTGTCTGATTAGCTAATTTAGGAATTAGTCCTTGATCTGAATGACAATTCAGTGTCATGACTCAATGGCAACCCTCAAAGTATAAACTTGATTGGGATCTTGATTTTCCTTTATCGCTGGTTGATTGGAATCTTTTTTTCTTTTTTTTCCCTCCTGAACAGTGTGCCTAGATTAAGAAAAAAATAAGAAGTAACAAGGAAATAGACTGGCCAACCAAAACAGTTCAATACAACAAAAAAACAATTAGCATTCCTAGAAGATAAGTCACTTGAAGACCAACAGCTCCTCCCTGTTAGAGTGCAACAAGTGTTTCTAAAATGGGGACATCATCCACCCTAGACTCTGTCTCTCTACTTCAAATCTCCCTATTCAGATTGGTAATGTACACAAGCATGACTCTGAACTATCAGAGGTGATAAACATTTTAAGAATATACTATAATAACAAACCTTACTACGTGCCAAGCTTCCCCACACAGTGGATAAGCCAGGGTAAACAGGTTGCTGACGACCGCCAAAGTCATCAAAAGCATAATCCACGTAGTTAACAAGGAAACGATTTCTTTCAGCATCATCAACTGACTCCTGCTGCACCCTACAACAAGAAAGTCATACCACATGTAAAACCATGAAGGATCTTGTTTGTTGTAGCAAATTACAGTGTTCTCTCTCTGCAAAAGTTATAAAATTGTGTAGCATTCCTCATATATGTGCCCAAAGTTCTATCCAAGGCAAATCCAGATTTTTGCACTGTTTGTGCACCATGCAAGATAATTCCAATTGGGCTCCAGAGTAAAACTGAAGAACTTTATGAAGAAGTCATACCTAGTTAAGATATTAACCATGGCTCTGAATGCGGCAACCTAGAAGAATTCATAAACCAGTTGAGTAATAGGATAATGCACGAAGAGAAACTGAAGTACATTGATACAGAAACAAGTAATTCGTAGGCATTCGAGCAATAAATTAGGGTAATCAAAAAAATAAAATTAGCAAAATGAACTATGAGTTCAACAACAAGACTTGGCAACATAGACTCCTGGTTAATATACTAAATTACCTGAAGGGTTTCTCCACCACTACCTATTAGATGGAGAAGCATGTTCAAAACAGGGTGAAGAAACTGAAGTAACGCAGTGGAATCAACGTTCTTCAAACTGTTAATGGCCTGTGAAATTAACGAACATTAATATTAGGCCTTGTGATACAACCCATCTTAGTAAATAGAAAAATACCAGGAGCTAAGAGGCATTATAAGTTTAATTAACTAAAACAAGGAATCATCAGTGAGTTTAGTAAAAGGATTACCTCCAGTAGTTCAGAACCCCATGGTGGGCTTGTTCGAAGGGTGTGTCTATCATATTCAAGGAAAAAATCCCTGATGCGCTCATTAATGGGATACAAAGATGAACACAGTCTCAAGCGCATTTTAAAGACATTCTTTCCATCTTCCAAATAATCCAGCCTCTCCTATCAAAAGATTAAAAGTAAAAGACAAAATAAAAGATTAACTTCTAAGTCAGGTCCTAGAACAAAACAATAAGTTCAAAATGAGAACAAAATATACTTCTTGTATAGATTTTAAGCCAACTAGCAGACACTGGGGCAGAACACACAGCATCCAGAATGGTGAAATCAGAAAAGCATAATGCTTGATGATTCTCTGTTTCACTACTGTGGCTGCTGAGCAGTGCTCACATAATGGCCCAAAATGGGCCTGTTAAGCCTGCCAAGTTTAGGCCCAAAATTTAGCTTAGGAGCTTAATTAGGGGTGATTTAGGTATATATGCTGGCCTAGGGGGTGAGTTTAGCACCCAAAAAAGAAGAACAAGTTAACCAGCACTAGAATAATTAAGAAATGGGAAGAAAACATAGATAATTTATACAATCACCAATAGCACCAATGGCAAAGCTACCATGCCCACCCCCACCCCCACCCCCTCAACCAAAATTTTAAAATCCTCCATAATAGCCCTTAAACTCTTTTATATCTTTTCAGAGATTTGTTATATTTGCCCCCATACTGCTTTGTTAAACTATACTACGGAAAGAAAAAAAAAACAAATTACATCTCCAACATTGCTGCATAAACATACCTTGCCCATGTCTTGGAGATAATGTGGAACCAGTTCTTTCACAATTGGTAAAGAAATTTCAGATCTTAACCTGGTTAGAAACATAAAATGGCAGTTACTGGATACCCATAGGGCCAAAATGAACGTGCGATAAAATTGACTAGAACTTCCAAGATTTTGTTCAATACACGGCAAGAAGATAGAATAATAGCCCTAAATAACATTGAATGAAGCTAAGATTTCTTCAAATATTGCTTGGAATGTCATAAACCCTAGTCCAACATGACACTGACTAGTAAGTGGAGCATTAAATTTACTTCTAACACTACCACGACTTCCATTTGACTCCTGGTTATGCTTCAAACTAGATAACATCTTTGCATAATTCAAGAATATCTACTTTTCTTAGTGACACATTTTGGTTGAAACAAACCAGAGGCACTGATAACGAGGAGGTTGGATTCGGATTGGGGTCAACAGTCAGATGGATGGTTCATATATTGTATAATAAGCATACATTAAAAGCTTCTAAATGATATAATAAAGCAAAGATTCAACATCATCCAAAAGTACAAAAACCAAAAAAAATGACAAATAAAAAAGTAAAGTTGGAGGTCATTTACATACTGAGCATGTGTAGATAATGGAAGCACTGCATATCCAATTATCACCTGGAAAGAGAATGGGCTGCATATCAGTAAAACAGGCTATATGCTGGAACAAACAACCCCACGTCAGATGCAAAAGAGTATAAATGAACAGCATCCGAAAGATAACATTAAAGTTACGACAAAACATGAATTATATAAAGATCCATCCACTAAAATGGAATCAAGCTTTCAAGAGACTATAAGCATCTCATTGGATCAATGATTTCCCTTTCATATACACAAAATTCTCCATATTAAGAACTTCATTTCCAATTCCATTGATATTAGCAAGTGCACATCACAGGTTCAAAATATATTCACTACCTAAAGAGATTTCTTAAGGAACAAATTTACAAAGATTTTCATGTTCTTCTTTGGTCTTCTTTAAAGCTTGAAAATACTCCCCTCGTCACATTTTTAATTGATTATCTTTCCTTTTGTCTGTCCCAAAATAAATGCTCCAGTCAACTTTCTGCTTTGCGATTTCAACATTCCCATCTTAAGACGAACTATTAATTGCTTTCGTTTGACTCGCTTTAATTAAAAAATATAATTGTTAAATTTTCCTTGAAATAAGATGAACACACTTAAATAAATAAAAAATATTAGAAAAAATTATATTTACTCAAATGTTTAAAATTGACCAATTTCATATGAAAAAACGTGTAAAATTTTGTTTTTAATCTAAAGTAACACTCGCTATACTAAATAATTTTGTTATAATGGACTACACATTAAATACTCAAAAGTATAAAGGCAAATTTCATTCAAAAAAATAGTTAACTTTACACAATGCATAACTCAAACCTATGATCTAATACACATTACCTTAGACGGTAACTCAGTTTAGCTTGAAGTTTAGTCTAAAAACTGGTTAATTATCCTATTTTATGTTTGAGGGTATAACTGGAAAGTTGAAACCAAAAACCAAGTTGTCAGCACAATTATTACACTTTCTTAATAGGTGTGAAAAGCCAAAGTGGACACTTAAAATGAGGCGGAGGGAGTTACAAAGAGAGAATTCAGAAGGCTAAGGCATCAACTATCACAACTCTTTGTTGGTTGTCAGGAAAGGCGTATATACAGAAAATAAAATGATAATGTAAATGAACATAAGAATATCAGTTCAATATGGTCAATATTATGTGAGTTCTGTTAATTTCCAAGCCAGCAAATCTGTTCACAGCACAGAAAAGCTGGATTAGGTATTTACACCATTGCCTTTAAATTGGCTGGCCATCGTCAAGCTTGACTTCATTTCAACCATTTTTATGGCAGCCCAATGTCTAGTTGCATGAAATAGACAGAATGGGGGAGGCATATTTTGGGATGGTTACTGTTCCTTACCTTAAAAAGAAACTTAAATAAACCAGCTCATTATTCATTAAGAAAGGCAGCATCAACAAAAAAATCAAATATTGCACAGATATATTCTTATAGCCCACCAATGTAAACCCAAATCCACATCACTGCAGATCAAATATATATTGCATGTCTACTGAAAATGGAAAATAGAACTTACTGGCTTCGGTGCTTCCAGTTTTGTTTGAAGATCAACGTGGAAGAAAGTGAACAAGAGGTGATGTGATGGTGTCCAGATAGCAGGCAGGGAAAGTTTAACTTCATCATGATAGCAGGCCACTCTAGCCCCAACAGCAACTTGTGTGTGAGCCCACTTTTGAAATGATGCTCCTGGCTCCCTTGGATGCATTGCCTGGTTATCACGCGCACATACATGGCCAGCTAAATAAACTTAGAAAGCTAACTGCATTCGTATTCAACAGTAAGCATGTTGTTACCTCTAAAGGCTGTCTTCGAACATCTGAATCATCCTTTCTTAGTTCAACACGTATGAACAAATTCCTCTTCCGACTGAGACTAACAGTTAAAGGGTAAACATATAGACAGTGAAAAAGTTGCAAGAATGGTTCGTTCCGCATCGTTGTCCGGAAGTCAAAAGCTTGGAACTGAAAGTTAATCAAGATAGATGGCATAAGGGGATGGTATATTAAAAAGATAAAACCCTATTTGAAAATCAAATGAAAATTATTCCAAAGGCTTTTGGCTTCCTTTATTGAATTGAGCGATGTTATATGTATGATGTCATCAGCACGATCCACCATAAACAATATGCAGCAAACAACTAGTCTAACTATAGTAAGAGATACATGTAGAAAGAGTATAAATTATAAAATAAAAAAACAATAGACAAAACGACATCCACACTTCTTGTGGTCTTCTCCTTTCGGTTTTGGATGACAATACTTAAGCTATTGCTAACTTATGGAGAAATTACAAAGACAAGGATTCTGCAAGATGAGGAACTTCACTCAACTTCAAGAAAGAAAATCACAAGCACGACGCTTCCTAGGTGGAATAATTAAAGTGATGTGGGATTCTTTCCAAATTGCCCCAACAAGGGCACCGCTTATATAGGACTACTTATAACCACAAGGCATTAGTAACCACAAGAATAAGGTCATGACAAGAAAATTAAAAGTCCAATCACATGGGAAATAAACTACATTTCAACAATGTCCATGATTTAATATGTAAGTGCAACCCTTTTTCAAGTTACAATTTCCTGCATGATTAATGTGTGACAACGCACATTTCTATGAGGAACATATGACACACATTATCACCTCAAAAATACATACACAAAGGTAGAGTCCAATTGGAAGAAATTAACATGTTCATGGGCCAATAAATGAGAATGACTACTTACATCATCAGTTGTGAAACCAGGATTTTCACGAGAACTTGAAGCATTGCCAGATATTTCTTTCCCATCAACAATATTCCACTTGGTACCGCTTGTTTGAGGCACATCAGAGCCATTGCTGGCATGTTTCACGAATGTGGAATCAACAACACGATCCCCTTCATCAATGGAATCATTTGTAACAGTACCACTTTCTGAAATATTGTCCAAATCAGTATGCACTGTCTGGTGCTTCTCAATTTCTAGTCTGAGAATCCCTTTGACAGGTTTATGAACCTTGCGCTTGGGATCCTGCACAATGGCAGGGTATAAACACCAATAAGACAGACATGTATGAAACACTTTCACAATCCAAATGATGAGGCTTAGAATATATTCTGTGCTTATTAATCAATGGGCAGATACTAATGAGCCTATCAAAAATAAAGATTGAAGTTCAAATGCTTTGAATAATGCAAAGAAGTTTAAGAGCATTTATAAGAATTAGAGCCTAAGACAGCATAAAAAATATAGAGCCGCTAAAGGAAAGACATAAAGACACCAAACAGAAATAGTATGCAATCACATACAAGATAGCTAAATTAGGGAAGAAAAGAAAAGGCTGCGCTGCATCAGTGTTTGTAAGAATCTTGATAACAGGAGCTAATACACATGAATGACGTCAGCCTCACCTGAAGTGAGTCTTCAGTATAGCTTTCTTTAACTTTATTCAAGTTTGATATTTCAACCACAACTGAGCTTCCACTTGAGTAACCTAATTTCCCATCTAGGGTGATCTTTGCAACAGGCTCAAACACACCATCATGGGAACTTGACCCAGATACACTTGGAGCAAGTGGGCTGCTTGGGGAAGCAGGTCCACCAGAAGTTGCACTAATACTGTTATCAAATAATGGAACAATAGCCCAGGCAAAGGACTCTCTATAAGGCATGATTCGAGACCAGACCTGCAATTTCTGCTTCTCTCTCTCACTCAAGTGCACCTGTTAAAGTGGGAAACATAACATAGGATAAAGTACATGTTCTCAACAGTTACTTCAGTACATTAAAAATAAATAAACAAGAAAGATAAATGAAAAAAATATCAGTTTAAAGATGTACTTAGACATACAGGCTCTTTACGAGAATAAACAGAAGCAGTAATTCCACCTTCTTCCGTGGTAGGTTTCTCTAGCTGGATTAGAAGACAAACTGATGCTGATGGAGCATCTAAATAGAAAACACCACGAGGATCATAAGAAATTTTTGCCTAGCAACAACAAGAACAGAACCAGTAAATTTCTGCTTTATAATCTTAGAAAATCTACCTCCTAATAATTGCAACAGAACATAAACCAAATTGAGAAACTTTCCCAGTGTTTTGTAGCTTACATCCTGTGTGTCAGATGGAACCACCGAAAAGTAAAAATCCTCAGACAACTTTTCTCTTCTCTCCTTATTATACAAACAAATAGTACCATAAAATGGCTCTGAAAAAGGAAAAGAATGACCTTCAAGTTAGTGTATGGAAAAATAAAACAAAAATTATATGAAATTCAGACGCCAGTTGTTTCTACAGAGAGTATTTTATGATAAAAATGATATTCAATGCGGGACATTATTTCCTAATCTAACTGAATGACCTGGTGCATACCATCTTACACAATATCATATTATACAAGCAAACAAGAGAAAAAATTCATATAAGGTTGAAGTCATTATTGGAGATGAAGTAAAGAATTCGATAGAGCTACTCCTGTGTAGCATCAAGAGCAAGCATTGATGACCTACCTACTAGTCCTGCTTGAAACGACAAAGATAGTACTTTCACAGAGATCTTCAATCCACTGGGACAAACACCGCCCCGATAGAAAGAATCAGAAAAAATTATAATCAATATCAGTAAGGAAACAATCTGGAATGCCCCAGAGCCAAATTTCTACTCCAAACAACAAATTTAAACCTTCCATACTGTGCAATTGGAGTTTCTGGTATCCTTTGGCCAAATATCATCACCCTCTCATTTTCCCAATCAAAAGCTGGTTCGTAAGCAGGAAGAGGGGATTGGCCAAAATGCTGCGAGAACAGCAATATAATAAATACGAGCTAAAATATGAAAGAGATAAAGAAGGACAGCCTAGCATGCATGTGATGTAACGAAGCAAGGATCTCAATAAAACCAAGACTTGAACGAGTATGACCTCTGACACGTTCGAATGTAGCGCGCCATCAGTAAACTGCCTCCCGGAAGTGCTTGGGATGTCATCATCAGTAACGTCCTCAGCTTTGGTTCGTCTTGAATTGGCAAGATGCATTTCTGTTCATAAAAAAAAAAAGTTCAAAATAAACGTAGCAAACCATTAACATGGAGTGAGCACCTTGATACTAAACTGAGGCATACCCACATATAAGCAAAAGCCAGAAAAAATCCCCTTATCTTTTCTTACAAGTAAATGCACAAAAGAAATGTCAGTTTACCAGTCTCAATATCAGTATCAGGCCCTTCAAAAATCTGGTTCTGAAAAGAAACAGGCGCAACACCTTCATAATGGCCATACTTATTATCATCCTTCACCCAATCAGTTTTATAACACTGAACAAGCTCATTAAGATGGGGCCAATGTTCCAGATTATCATCCAGCTGAAAACAAAATACGAAATGTATAACAAATTCAGTCTCCTATTCAACCTCTAATATTAAACCACTTGCATGTAGAATTGAGAAAACAAGAATGAGTTGATAGA
Organism: Viola pubescens var. scabriuscula; assembly: GCA_002752925.1. Classification (NCBI taxonomy): domain Eukaryota; kingdom Viridiplantae; phylum Streptophyta; class Magnoliopsida; order Malpighiales; family Violaceae; genus Viola; species Viola pubescens. The sequence continues at coordinate 17,068 of NBIL01141004.1, forward strand.
ATAATACCAAGGGATCCAACTTGAGATGGGCAAGCGTGTGGCGCGGTAATCTCCGGAACCGCTGACCCACATTGCTGTTACTTCCATCCATCTGCAACAAAAGCTCAATTTCGTCAAACCAAAAGGACAAAAACAGCTAGATCTGAAACCAGAGAGAGAAGAGGGAATACCTTAGATGAGGGTGAGAATGCGAGACTAGAGAAACGGGAAAGGTAGAAATGGAGTCATGAGAAAGGAGAGAAATCTAAGAAAATGAGAATGTAGAAGCAATGGAGTAAGAAGTAAGGAAGAAGCGAGAAAAGATAGGCAAACCAACTAACCCTAGAGGCTAGTGGTAACTAGTAGAGGGATAGAGACTGAGAGACAGTGGACTGAACAGAACAGAACGGAGGAGGAGCCAGACGGAGGAGGAGGAGGAAAACGGTGAGAGGGGTACAAGAGTCAACCAAAAAGTCTTTTAACGGACAGGAAAATCAAAAGAAAAAAAAGTTCAACGGCGAATCGTTTTCGAGCTGGCGAGGGAGTGAGTGAGAGTAGTTGTTGTTGACTTGTACTGTTGTGTGCTGGTGTGGTGGAGGGAGAAGTTGTACTTGTACGCTGTTTATTTTATATATCGGTTCCCGGTGTCTCGTCCCCGGTTTCTCGGTCGCGCGTCTCGGCTTGGCTGGAAAGATGTTGGCGTTAAGCGTCAACTTCCTTTCCGACTCTCCTTAGCTTCTACTGAAAGCACTTGCATAATTATACTTTTTTCTATCGAAAATAAAAATAGTAGATATGGGTAATTATATTTAATTTTCTTTGTTTTGGAAATTTTCTGAACATAAAATAATTTAATGCAATAAAGTACGTTTTTTTTTTTTACATTATGGTAATTTAGTATATTTTAAATCTTTTGTATATTTGTGGGAAAAAAAGTGTAGAAATCAGAGAATAAAACTATAAATGATCTTTTCATTAAAATATACTATCATAAATTAAATATTTGTTAATAATTATGCATATATAGATATTAATTAATGATCATGCATAAACATACTAAACTAACATAGATGTAAAATCAATGAAAGGAAATTTATTAAATTCATTTTCACTCTGTTTTATCTCATGGAGTAATATTTTATCAAATCACATTATTTGGTAAAAGACACAGAAAAAAAATGGTATGAATATATTAGAATTTAGATATTTAATGTTTATTGTTTGAGTTACATTTAAATAAATCACGAGTATCGTTTTTGTGAAATAAGTCATGAGTTGAGTCCTAGTATTGTTTGGATAATTAATAAAAAAAATATTATAATCAAATTATGACATCCCTAAAATTAAATTAAAACATTACTTAAAACTAAAGCCATCGCTCCACGGATAAAATCTTGTTTATTTATGAAAACGTGACTACTAAGAGAACAAACAAATGCAGTGTCTAGTAGGAAACAAATGGCTATGGGAGGAATTTGTCAAATGAAATACTCTACTTTAGAAAACATTGTTACAAATAAAAGCAGCAACTAGTCCCAGAAGGTAATTGCATGGACATGCCACCGGAGCACAATGACACATATATTCATGGCAACAATAAAAAACCTAGTAACAAACTAACTACCTATACTCTTCTTCCCCAACAATTTCACCTCACACTAAGAGCTGTCTGAAAGTACAAATGGGGATCGATAACCAAGTTTCATGTTTATGCTCGGAAGTGAATGTTGACGGAGGGCTGCAAGTACAATGTCTGTTGAATGGAGAGCGCTAGGGGCAAAAATGGATGAAACAGAAACGACGAGACTTTTTTGGTTCGGCCATCTACACTTCCAGCTTCAGGACCTAGTTGTAAAACCAGAGACAACTGTTATCCACCAGATATAAACCAGCAAATCACTAAAACGAGCTAACCGTCAAGAATGGAGCAAGTGAAACAATTATGCAAACTATACACATTAATGTGATAACAGTCAAAACAAGAAAAAACTTTGCTGAATTGCTCAGATGAACATGCATACCTGGCTTAATCTTGAATTTGAGAGTAGACGGTTGCCTTCTAGAGATGAACTTGATGGGGTGGTCTGTTGAAGGTCTATGTCGCTCAGTTGCAGATATCAGCTACAACAGCATTAACCATATAAACACGAGGGTTACAGATGGCTCTAAACCAGTAACAAAGGAACATACGCAAGAATGCCAACCCATTTGGATAAGAGCAAGCCCCCAACAAATGTAAGCCTGAGGTTTTTAAAAAAATGAATAAAACCGTAACAGTGCAAGATAGCTACATAACATATTATTAAAAATCTCCTAAGGTCTTGCCATAGAAAAAGCTCTGAGGTGCAGTTCAAATGCTATTAGATAAACAAGTAGTAGGGATTCATTGAAGTAGTGTAGAGATGGATGGTGGTAGATTCAAACCTTTTCATCATATCGAAAGAGAGATTGGTCAAAGTAGGGAGAAGGACTCAGAGACTGACAACTGAAGGGTAAAGATGACAGCATCTTCTTTGCAAACTGCAGAATTCATTAGGTAATCAGATGAAGCTGTGGGATGAAAGAAAATGAAACGCAGGACTAAAATAACGAGGTGTAATCTGGCCAATGTGCCTTATACATAATCAAAAGGAAAAGAAAGGGAAAAAGATAATGACATCGTAGTTAACATATTTAACCTGCGAAAAGGAGCTGGCTTTGTTCTTAATAGACCGTAGCTGCTCAAGGGCATGGATGTTATTTGAGTGGGATGATATGAAATTCATATACAATGAATTTTTTGATGTTGCATAGAAGTGGTTGCAGAACTTCTCAAACAAGAGAGAAAGCTCCTCCGCTGAATTCTACATGAATTAATAAACAGTGTGAGGTCAGAAAGTACAACGAAGTATTGTGACAAACAAACAAAATTATGATTCACAAGCAACAACCTGGTAAAATGAAACAATTTCAGTTGTCTCCATGTTATATACAGCAAAGAATGATGGATGGCTATCGGCACGTGATGCCGGAAGCTACAAAAAATACAATCACCATTATGAAGATATACCACTATAAATCACAAGAACTTCTTTATTCAAAAAGTGAATTTCCAAAAACATTTATCCGTGTTACGAATTCTACAACTAAGTGATAGTAAGCTCACCTATTGATCAGCTCTGGCACATTCTATAAAGGCTTAAAAAGCCACTATGATATAACTTGAACTAGCAATTTAGGTTAACAAAAGTAGGGTCGAGAACTACAAAAGAGGTCTGGGATTTTCTGGCTCAAGGCCCAACTTGACACCTTAACTTACAGAATTATGCAAACTTTTGATATTCAGTAGCATAAATTGGTACTGATGTAACCACGTAAGAATGCAAAGTGGAAAACTGCGCTTATTAATTTGATGATTTCAACTTTCAACATGTACCAATTTTTCGGGTAGGCAAACCCTGTCTGATTCTTAATTCCTTCTTTCCAGCAAAATTTAGCGTAACGTAGACAATGTACAGGTTTCTTTTTTTCCACTTGTGGGTGGTGACAATTGCATGCCCACACACAGCATTCAATGGTTCTGATGAGTTCACCTACTGTGGAATGCTAAAAAAGTAGAATGAAGAAAAAGAGCCTCACCCCTCCATCCACGCTACCAAACCTGATAAGTAGGTGATGTCTATCCAAGAATTGCACCTGCCAGAGGTAACATATAAATAAGTAACTGCATATAATGCTGATGAATGCTCTAAACTTGAAGAATAAACCAAGATATGCATAAGGCATTCATGTTCAGCTATCATTCCATAGAAAGAAGAGCTACAAAAGGAGATTAGGACAGCTATAAACATGAAAAAAGAGAAGTTATTTACTTACCTTCCAAATAATTAAGTCAACATAATCTTGAAAATGGAAATAGAACTTCTTCTTCAGGCATTGAACCCTCTGGTAAAGCAAAGTAGTGTAGTAAAAGCAATCAATTTCTCTGTGTAAAAACATAACTTAACATACAGCTTTTTTTTGTTACCAGGACCACAAACAACTTAATTTGTTTAGATCCATCAGACATTCTTAAACAAAATTCATCATGAAATAATCAAGAACATAGTATATGACAAAAACACAGAATTCCATATTTGAAAAGTTTTGCCACAAGAATGCATATGTATGTGCAATAAGAGAATGTTAGAACAAATAATAGCAGAAATGGTTTTGGTATTCTGGCACTAAAAGATAAGGTTAGATTAGAAACTGTAACAACGAACCGCAAGTTCATCTGTTTCTTCATTCCATATACTCTGGAAAATGAATGAAAGCAAACGTTGTTTGATGCCACTCAGAAAAGAATTATTGGAACCAGTCTGGTTATCATGCACACCATTAGCACTTGACTGATTCGGTTTACTTTTGTCAGATATCGCCATGCCCTACAAGCCATAACTCGACAATCAGTTGCAGCGCCAAACCAGGAACAAAATTTTAAGTTCTCATTTGTGATTTGTCATAAAAATGAAAACAGTATGTACTTATTAAACTATATGCAGAAGCAAAGGGATTAAAATTGTTAAAACAAAAGGAACAACGGAAGTCGACAGCAATGTGCCTTTTATGGTGTCACTAGATGGAATGGAGCAGAAATCTTTCCAAGGCAATAAAGTTTCACAAATTTCAAGATCTTTGACAAAACTGACTTTTGAAAGTTAAACCAAGGGTTTGAAGGTCAAGTCAAAAGCTAAAATATACATCTTACTTGCCTGAGTGCTAGAATTGAGAAAAAGCTCATCATCTTCGCAACAGAATGAACCTATTGCACGCACATGAACAAGATTACCAGAGTCCCTAATTTGGAGAATGTGTATTGTTTGATAGCGAAGGGACACAATTGCCAGTAAATCATCGTACAAGAAGACACCCATGTTATGGGCCAAATTAACAAAATCGTTCTGCAAGACTTTCTCATCCAGGATTGATCCATCTTCTAATCTACATCCAAACATTTAAAAAAAGAGGGTGGCTAATTTAGGCAGAAACTTGTGTTATTATCTGATTTATCGGAAATACACGTTGCATGATAAAATATAAAGTTACAGACCTTAAGAGGTGAAAGGTAATTTTTTCTATGGATGGAACCCCTTGAATAGCTCCTCCAATAGCTGGTGCATCTTGAGTTTGTGTTGTAGAGGTAGCAAACAATCCGAACTTGTTGCTCTCCATGTAAAGGAAGAAGTCTTTGCATATAACTTCATTGCTGGAAGCAAGTGATACACAATACAGTTGGGTGAAGAAGCTCTCAAACCTGCTTGCTCTCGACGGAAGATGACAGTCTTCTTCTTTGCAGGAATATGACAGCCATGTTGGTCTATAAACAATCAAATCCTGATGATTTCTGCTAAAACTAATGAGGAACTGACCATCATCTGTGAATTTTCGGAATGAATGATCTGGGCACTCAATATCATATATGGTGAAACTTGGGACTAAATTCTCATAGAATCGCCTTGCACAATTAACCTGCAAGCCCACCATATGAAATGATTTAGGTAGAGCAGAAACATATAGAATAGTTTCAATGATTCTTAGCCAAGCAACTTAAGAACTAACTCGGTATGGATCTGCAAAGCATACAAGGTTCTTCCACTACCACCAAAAAAAACTTGGTAAATTTTAATGTAGGTAGCAGGTCGCAACCTCAACTTCTTGTTGTTTAAAGTAACAAATCCCTCTCTTTAACTATAATTGCTCTTTCTTCTCACTAACTTAATTAAACTAACATCTGCATACTATTGGCAACTGGGAACTGACACGGATTGTAAGGAAAAACCAGACTAGCAAACTCTGAAATGAAACTAAACAATCAAAATTTCGTCGACTGCATAAACATGACCAAGAAACATCTTCTCCTTTATTCATAAACATGTGTAACTTTGTAATCTAAAAGAGTTCCGCATCAAGTTAATGAGAAACTACACATCAGTAATTCTGGGCATGACAAAAGCTTAAAAGGAAAAAAAGGAAAAACTATGGTATTAACAATAAAATAAGATTTTAAAAAATAGGGTTAGTAGCGATACGCTTGTGCCAGGAGCAGGAGTGCGGATTTGGCGCTCAAAAATCCTGGCAGCAACATTGTTGCTCCTGAACATCAGTGCAGTGGCACACCTTCAATTGGTACTCCTCCTGAGAGATCAAGAAAAGGGTATGTGTAGAACAATACCCTGAATAAGAAACAAGAACTACAAATAAGAAATGGGTCTCATAAATCTTTAGTTAAGGAGGAAACTTTGCATAACAGTGACCAAAAAAGTATGGATAAGGTATATTTGAACTGAATTAACCTGGTGGCAATAGAGGGAGGATAGTTGCCGGAGCTAAGAAGAGAAGCGGAGGAAGAGGAAGTAGTGATTGGTGGAGGAGGAGGAGCAGCAGCAGCAGCAGCAGCGGAATTGGATGGAAACGTTTCTGCGGATGCAGAGAGAAGCATGATTTCAGCAGGGAAGAAGAGTAAACATGGAGTGAGGTGCTGCTCGTTTTGTTTTCGGGTTTTTAAAAGGTTTCTTTTGTTTGGAGTTTTCTGACTGGTCGGTCTTGTTCTTGTACTTGTATTTGCTTAGTTTTCGGGTTTGGATAAAATTTGGAACTAAAAAGTTTGGAGTAATAAGTACTGGTCTTGTGGATTATGTACGAAAAAAAATAATTCTTTCTATAAAAGTTTGAGTTAATGCATAATTTTATATTAATAAAATAAAATAATAATAATTCAAAATTTAATTATATGAAATTATTATTTATTTTTTCAGTAAACTAACCTTATCTTGGGAATCATTGAAAAGAAACTAAGACTATTTTTATTTCAATCATACAAATTTATTTATATTTAATGTTTAAAATAAATACTGTAGCATTCTTTTGTAATATTCGTAGAGAATCAAAACTCATCTTTTGTTAACATTAGACATAGGCCACATGTTAATGTTTTAAAGATATACAACAATGATGCGTGCTATCATAAAATGGATTTCATATAAAAAGAATTATCAAATGGCATAAAAATGAATGGTGTTAAAATTAAAGTTCGACATCCCTACTTTTTTTAAAAAAAAAACTATAATTTTAATAAGTAAAATAAAAGGAGAATGCAGCTGAAGGTACCTCTTAAATAATTGATTGACTGATTTAGCACTTTTATTTTTTTTTTGTCTTTAAAAAGTACCCGTAAACAAACGAAATGTCACATTTGATACCTCCGACTAACACCATCCACTTTGCAACGTTAAGTGTCCTACGTGGCACGCCACGTCGGATGCCATGTAAGCAAGAGATGACGTGGCGTGCCACATCATCAATTCTGACCAGGATTTTTGCCCACGGGTTGGATGGGTCGGGTCGAGTAAATGGTTTCTTTTTTCTTTTCTCTTTTTCCTTTCTTTCTTCCTCCTTTCCTCAGTTCTTTCTTTTCTCTCCTGCAGGTTTCATTTCTAATTTTTTTTTTCTCCAAATTGTTTGGGAGCTTAAAAAACAAGAAACAAGTTGCGTCCTCAGT
>NBIL01141005.1:0-24529 GCA_002752925.1 Viola pubescens var. scabriuscula
TTAAGAAATTAGATGTATTAATTAAATTACTAAAATTGCACAATACCTGAGGATAAAGTCAATTTTTAGCTCAACGTATGTTCTCTTCGAGAAAAGTTTCTTAACGATCAAATCCCCTAAATTTGTCATTCTCAAAATATTTTTTTATAGAGATTATAAGTCTTATTTTGTAGTCATTTTAAATAGCAGAGGAAAATAAACGAACCATGCAGCAAGTAAGGCACGTTTCCAAGAGATTAGATTAGGACTAAAAAAAGAAACTGAAATACAAAGATGTTACATTACATGAACTCAACGGAGTTGTTTTTTTAGGAACTAACAAATATCACATCTTTATGGGTACAATTATCAAGTCTTCAGTATCAAGATGTTGCAAATGCAACATTACACAAATCAGAGCTCTGCAAGAATGGCAGGGATGTAATGGGACAGCTCTGCAGTTAGTGACTGAAATCCATTCACCAGCTGGGTGTGGAAATCCTGGTCTTCCTCTCCAATCAATCTAAAGTGTACACGTATGGCACGCTTACAAACAGCCATAAACTCCAGCAGTGCAGCAATCAGTTGCTGCAGTTCTTGCGACCGCAACCTTGTTGCAGGCTCACCAGAAAGAAAGGCCGTGCAGACGCTCAAAACTCCACTGTTTACCTGCACATAAGCAGAGCAAGGTATCAGACAAAAATACCCGATATGCTAGAACGGCAAATGCAATGACACAAGAAAGCAAATAGAACCCTATGTTTTAACAAGAACATGGGAGCAAGTAAAGAACAAGCTTAGAGAGCAACTCACTTGAACTGCAACACTGCCTTGGAGAATTCTCTGCAAACTCTGAAGACGCGGGAGCTGATCCCCTTCTGGACTGCGAGGCTCCTCAAGCTCATTTCGTAAGGCAGCTGTCCTAGTTTCTATCATGCCAATCGCATTCTCCACAGGAGAGAATTCAAGAGACTCAGATTTTATCACCAGAAGCCTATTAACCAAGGCTGGGAATGAGCCTTCAGTCTGAAGAACCGTCCGCCTCTTCCACTGGTCTTCCAGTCCACCTTGAGTCTTGCCATTCTTTGTAAATGGAGTGTCAAACAAGAAACGGTCAAAGACTCGTGCACGAACGGTTCCAGTGGAAAGAGAAAAGATCCTTTCCCGTCTACTTCCTAAATCTTCATCTTCCATCACTGCATCCACAGCAGTTATCTGCAAGTAGCAGACTCCAGGCTGCAACTCCTCTGCCTTGACGTGTCTAGAATCTGGGATTATATGCAATGTGTGGTTGCCATCCATCCTAGATTCATAAATATGACTAAGCTTTTCCATTATGTCACCTAAACGTACATCACGGGGCTCCCGATAGACATACTCCTTCCTGTCCAGTTTCCCAAACTTTTCACCATAGAAACCCACCCTATAGTATGTGGCATCAGTAAATGGTATTGGGCTTGATTCCTGCTCAAGAATTGATTCATAGATATTGGTGAGCATTGTGTGACATTTAGCCAGCTGCCCATATGCCCTTTTGCTTTTATAAACTGGAATTACAAGCTCCAAAATGCTTGCACAGAAGTGAAAGAGCTCAGCTTGAGAGAAAAGCTTATTTGCAAGTTGTAGATATTTTACAGCCGAGTCCACAGTGAGCTTTGAAGCGCCATATCCCTCTACCTCAGCTGCAGATGCCTCAGAAGATATCTCACTGCTGACGCTGACCATTGGGCAAATTTTACGCAGGGCAGTCACATGATCTTTACTCCACACCCCATCATTTCTAGTCACAAGAGCCTGCAAGGATGTAAATGGACAATTATGAACAATCAATATGTACGCAATAAATTGCTTCCGGATTTATAGAGTCAACTATCCAGTCGTCCATGATTTAGCAGTAACAATTTCTACAGACTATACAGAACATGGATGTTAGTAGAACATGATAAGCTGTTTTCCCCCCTTTTACTAGGCACTCAATCAATAATTGGTCCACCTAAAACCAAATACCATCATGTGGCTAGTAAAGTGAGAATAAGTGAACAATTAAGGCAGTGTGGTTTTTGGTGCGAGTCATCTGATCAATCTATACGCAAACATCCTCCAGTAGTCCAGTTGATTTATCATGAATAAACTCTCAAAAAGGTAAAAAATGTTGCACTGTGATGCTAAAACATTCACTATCACATCATTGGAAGTCATTCCTATCACTTCACTATCTCCTACCACTTTAACTTGCATCAGAGCACTCTCATTATGAGGTCAAATATGGTCTAGCCATCTCTAGAGCCCCTCCTTAACCAACTGCACTAGATAACATCACCTACTTGGAAGTACTTATTTATATTGGTTTTTTTTCTTTCCATCTCTAATCTTTCCACTCACCCATCTTGACATTCTGAATCTGAAAGGTGCAGTTGTTTAATAATTGCAGAGAGTATAACTCTAGCTCATGCAAGATGCAAACAAACAGATCAGTTAATTACCTGCATTACAACACCTGCAACAGCCACAGCACATTGTGCAGCTTCTGCCCAGGACTGCATTTCCTGATGCGCATCACATAAATGCAGTAACCACATTATGTGAAGGTCAGGCACGGGGGCAAATGCCATAGCTAGTTTATAGAAGCCCTCCGCAGCAGCATATCTATCCGCAGTCATCAGAGAAGCCTGTCAGAGAAAAGCAAAATAGATATTCAGAGCACTAGTATTTACTCAACTTGATATTTTTAACAAGGTAAATAACTGCATCTTTCATTATGTAGATTGGGCCAGCAACAGGTGTCCTGTCCCTCCTCAATCAAACCTTGAGAAAATAACAAGAATGTGTAATGAAAACAATCAGTCTTCGTGATAAAGCAATGTACAGACTGTTGAAACTTACCAACATGGCATGCTCCAGACTTGCATCAAGTGCCAGGATCAGATTGTCAGAGAGATGTTTCACCTCGGACCAGGACCACTGATTTTCTGCTGACCTTTCTGAAATTGCCACCAGTGCAGTTTCAGAAAGCCCACATTCTCTTAACAGTTCACGGCTCTTAGATTCATCTGCCATTTCCTCCAAAGACTTGCGAAGACGCCGAGCTTCACCACTCTCTTCTAGCGTCCCATCAGACTTCACCTGAGTTACTTGCACATCAGACATCAGCTCTGATAGGGTGATAGTCAACATGACCCTTAACCTTGCTGTGTGCATGAAGTGACAGAAAGAGCTCTGCAGAAATGGAGAAAAAAAGCTGTTATAATTTTGAATATTAGAGCAAACACTCTGACACTCTGTATCACCCCAAAAAAAAATGAGGATGAAGGAAAGCATACCCTCACAAGTATCTGGAGTCCAATAACAGCTCTTTTCCTGATGCTTTCATTCCTGAAAACAGCAAGCCTAAGAAGATGAAAAGCAATCTGCTTTAGGAAACGATCATTCTCTCTTGCCATTAGTGTTGCCCCATGGAGATCAAAAACATTATTGAAGACGGGAAATAGAGCCTTCCAAAAGGCCAGTGGTTGATTTCGAGAGAAGAAGCTCATAAATATGGATGTAATACAATCAAGTTTTCCATAATCGGTCGCGATGCTATGAGATGATGCCATGACAGAAAATTTCTCAGTTATTTCCAGAACCTGAAGGCTCACAGCTGCACTCAAGTTTTCTTCCCAAAGCTCCTAAAGTAAATGTGTGAAAGTTATCAAATGCATAAAATGTTTAAACATATGTACAAGACCATAAACTACTTTACAAACAAATAGGTTCCACAAAAAAATTCTGAGCAAGCAAATTTTTTTGCAGTGTATCAAAAAAAGTGCATGAAATTTCAACAGTAAGAATACCAGCTTTTGTCTCAGTATAGGATGTAAAGATTCTCTAAGCGCTTGAGCTGAAGCCCCAATCCTAGAAGACTGAGCCTGAGCAAGAGCCTCTCTCAACGAATATGGCTGGCTTGGGGAGCTCAACTGGGAATTCACTCTCTGCCATAAATATCCATTATCTGGTGTTCCCTGAGGCTGCATTGGTGAATTCACAATTTGACAGGACAATCAGCACACTAAAGAAAATTAGAACATGCGAAAAATTGAAGCACAAGAATACCATTTCGTCCACATGAGCAAGACATTGCACTCAAGCATTAAATACAAGGACCGTGAGGAAAAAAGTATGCAGAAGTTCAATGCTTCCAGCACCAAGAAAAACAGCAATTAACTCACCCGAACTTCTTGTCGTGATGCCTCAGACAGATAATTGTTGATTGCCGGAGAAAGCCTATCAGAGTATTTAGGCGAAGCAGGACCATCACCAACAGGGCTGCGTGAAGTGGAGCCCATAAGCATGCCATCAGCTGGTTTTTTGTGCTGTAGAATGCAACATGCAGAAATAAGTGTCATTGGCAAAAGCTTATACTGGAAAGTGTTAAAAGATTTTGAGGGTAAGCACTAAAGTTAAAAAACAATAAATATGCTTGATTGATGGGGAAATAATAACACAACTATGGATCTAATACCATATTAAAGCACCAAATCATGAACCACACTATAAAAAGCAACGAATTCCATACTTATCTGATATTGGTTTACTAACTAAGATGCAGGAAAAAATTGCACTAGAAAGGCCAGGAAAAATCTAGCTAGATGAAAACCATTTCTGCTACGCAAGACTTCTCAACTAAATGTTATTAATTGCTTATCCAAAAAAATAAAACTAAACGTTTATTTCCAGGTTCTTTTTTTCAATATGGTTCATGTTGCCTTATTTCAATCTATAGAACCATTTTTTGCACTTGCAGTCATAGGTTGTTCAACTCTCCCAGATCACATTATAGAATAAAAAAGGAGATTGAACTTAAGGAACAGATACCTCAAAAAGAATGAGGGATTCCTCCATCAGCTTGAAAAACAATCTAGTTCTGGCAATGCTTTGCTGCCATGCCTTGACAATTGATGCATCATCTAGATTGCGCATAATTTGCAAAATAACTATCAAGACTTCACGCTTTTCAACAGAATTCAGGTTGTAGAAGACAGGCATCTCATCTAGTATCTGCACATACCGCAAAACACTGAGTTCAGGAATTTATGACAGTTGGAAATCTTTAGTAGGCTTTATGGTGCAAATAGGACAGCCTATTAAAATGAATCTATCCTAATTTATCTTCCTCAAGTCATTGACATATAAAAGATGGGACAGGCTCCTATTCCCCCATTATGCTAAAAAAAACCACAAACACAGGCATAATATACACGAAAATGGCAAATAATATAAAAAGCATAAAACTGCTTCTTAATAGTCAATTTTTACGTCTTCAAGAAAACGTGTTTTCCACAAAAACAACCTGGCCAACAAGTGGAAAATAAAGTTGAGCAATGTATAGTTTATCTTCGGGCTTCTGATATCGAGCATCAAACTCATGCTTGCAAAGAAGTGATACTAAGATTCTGGCTGCCTGCACACACGAAATGAACGTAACGAGTATGAACAACCCATTCAGACAGTAAAAGAAGTCCCAATTTACAAAGTGAAATAGAACAATTAAAGGTAGTACTGAAGCTTGTGCCTACCACTCCAGCCACTCCAGAGTCCAAATACAGAACTTCTATTGAAGTAGAAGAAGATTTAGATTTATCTGTACTAAACTCACCTTTGACCGATGTGATAGATCATCATGATCCCAAGTTAGAAAAAGCTCCTGGATTAACACCGATGAAAGGTAGTTTCTACAATAAAAAAATAAACTTTGTTAGGCAAACATACCTTAAAATATTTATCTCCACCTAGTAACGTACATGTCAATTGGTGGGGAAAGGGGGAGCAAAAGGGCACACCTTAGATCATCCATATTTCAAGATAAGACTTATAAATATGTAAATAAGCATGCAATCTATTGATAGATGCTTTGATGGATTTAAGTGAAAGGCCATTGCCTAGTCATTCTCTTTGTTGAGATGGAGTTGATGGTAATTCTGTAAGAAAAAACTGCTCTAAAGAATTGTGTCACCAAGGCAAAGATATTTAACATAGCACTAAAAAAGCATCTTAATAAACTAACATTTGTTTCTATGGCTTAGAATGGAGAGCTCAAATCCTATAGTGAAAACATTTGTTTCTATGGCTTAGAATGGAGAGCCCAAATCCTATAGTGAAGGTTAAGATGCCTCAACATTAAGATAAACTTATCAAGCCAGCAGCTTGCTTTTATCTAGTGATCCTTTTACTATTTGCAAGAGTCAATGATCTTACAACAAACGTAGGAAATTCTTCTTGCAGCATAATAATATTATAGTTTGATCCATAAGCAAAGCAACTGGACAAAAAGTTCGCGCAGAGTTATAAAGTGTATGGTTCAAAAGCAACAGTGCACACTCTGTTGAAAGGAGTTTTGAAAAATTAAAATCACTTCTCGACCTGTAAAAGCCTTTTACCGTCTAGTGTATATTCTTTTATACTGCAGCAACAACTTTAATTACAATTTCCCTAAACCGTTAAAAGGGGAGCTACAGAACTCAACACTGTCAATTAGCTTGAGATCATCCCAGAGGAAAGTTTTTCTAGATTCTGAACCATGTAATACTTCCCGAGCTTATAGAGGACTTTCAAAAGCAATTATTCTGCAGTATAAGAGAATTGCGTGATCTTCATTTCTGTCTCTTTAATGACATGGGAGCTTGGCTTTTCCTCTCAATTCTACTTCCTTCATGGAGCTCTTTCTAATAAAATTAACATGTATATATATATTCAAAATGTCACTATTCCCAGAACAGTGGCTCTGTTTTTTTTTGTTTTTTAAGTTCTCATTCACAGTATTTTTATCTTCTCCTTACCTACTCATACATCAGTCACACAATGTAATCTATATTCATAAATAATACAAGTAACAAATTACATGTTTATACTGTTCTTTTTCTTTTTTTTAATCCACCAATTTTAAAGTAGTGGCTTTTGCTTTGGTCATATTATGGTCTTCACATTTTATGCTTATCTTTTTTGGATGTGAAACTACAAATAGCATTTGAGTCCCGAAACAAGACTGTCTTTCAATTCAGTGGTTTAACTACTCCCTGCTAATCAAATTGGTCCCCAACTATCAACTCCATTACAAATTGTTCACAGTTTCCACTAAATACATTGAAGTGATAAATAGTTATTGTTAACTGTTTGAATTGAAAATTATGAAAATAAAAAATTAAAAGAGAAATTTTATGAAACTGCCATATATAATCAAAAAGGTTATAAATAAAACTTGAGGAAACCTAAGTATTTCTGTTAAAAATTAATTACTTTCAATGTTTAAAAAATTTAAAACATGAGGGGAAGCACCAAAACTATGTAAAAATATTTCAGAAAGTACAATAATATATAACAAAATTTTATACATAAGGTTATCGAAGAAAAGTTAAACGGTTGTCATCCACCAAAATTGGCTGTGCTTTTTCCCTATAGAAGTGCTTGCAACATGGCACATTTGATGGAAAATGCAACAGTCGGAAAACCAATTTGACTAATGGAAAGTAGTTAAAAGACTCGATTCAAAGAAAGTTTTGTTTGGGGAGTCAACTGTGAAACCCAGTATAGATGGGGCGTTATTTGTATCTTTCCCGTTTTACTCTGAGGTGTCTTTGTTTTTTTTATCTAAAGTTACTTCCTTAAATAATACATTCAATTGCAAAACAAACACCCACATGAACACTATTTTGAATCACATGCAGTTGGTTATAAGATGTTTGATGAAGTTTTTTTTCTTTTTTTCTTAAAATGAGAGAAATGCATCCTTATGCATGAACAATCCTACTTACTTCTCTTACGTTATTTTTCTTTGATTTTCTTTTAAATTTGTATTTCACAACTTTACGTTGACTTATAAATTTTATTGTAGTAAGAAATTAATGTACAAGATTATGATCATGCATTCAAAGAAATGCACAGCTAAGTTGGTTTCTTATATTGAAAGAGAAAAGAAATAAAATAGTTTAACTGATAATGTACCTATCTGAAGGGTCTCTCCCAGGCATTTCCACAAAGAGATCATGATCACATAAAATTTGCAGAAATGTAAGCTTGCAGTCATGCAGAATAGATTGACAGACACCAGAAAACTTGTCCAGATACAAGGATACCTGCAGCAGATCGAAGATGGTATGAGAAAATTACAAAAACTTGCAACTAATCTCTATGCAAACTCATTACTGATAGCTGAAAGCGTACCAGTTCAAAAACCTGGCGAGGTTCAATGATAGACAAAAGATCATAACAGAAGAAGGCCAAACTGCTATTCAATCGTTTGGCCAAGCTTAAACCCTTCTTACAACGCTCGTGAACCTCCGTTAGAAGACAATCATACAGCTGCGTTATGCATCTGAATACACCATCCTTCAATTGCATTGGGGGAACATCTTCACCTGTAGCATGTCAAAACAGTATGACTAGCATATAAACTAATGCTAAAAGCACAACAAAAGAAAAATATGACAACTCTGCTTGAATGAAGTCAATGCTTGCACAAATATTTTCATTGCATCTGAAGTCATATACCCAATGGAAGGCTATGGTAGAAGAGACGAGTTTGCTCCAGTGCCATTGACTTGACAATAAGCTCAAGAAAAAACCATGCCATTGCTAGCACATCATCATATACTGGTCCAACGCGATAACCTTTAGCCTGCAAAACTCATAGACTTGAAACGTCTACCAAGAAATAACAAAAAGAGCAAAGAGTTCTAAAAGAAAACACAACACATAAATGATTGCACCAAATACACATCTGACAGTCATCACTTCTGCGATCATTGTAGCACCACAACTACCTCATCTGCATGACTAAACTTCTACAGGAGTTGAATGTGATCTATAAGAATACCTAGCATTAAGCATGTGACATCACATCAAACAAGTCTTGTGCCATTGAAAATTTTGAGCCAAGTTTTCTGTCTGATTAGCTAATTTAGGAATTAGTCCTTGATCTGAATGACAATTCAGTGTCATGACTCAATGGCAACCCTCAAAGTATAAACTTGATTGGGATCTTGATTTTCCTTTATCGCTGGTTGATTGGAATCTTTTTTTCTTTTTTTTCCCTCCTGAACAGTGTGCCTAGATTAAGAAAAAAATAAGAAGTAACAAGGAAATAGACTGGCCAACCAAAACAGTTCAATACAACAAAAAAACAATTAGCATTCCTAGAAGATAAGTCACTTGAAGACCAACAGCTCCTCCCTGTTAGAGTGCAACAAGTGTTTCTAAAATGGGGACATCATCCACCCTAGACTCTGTCTCTCTACTTCAAATCTCCCTATTCAGATTGGTAATGTACACAAGCATGACTCTGAACTATCAGAGGTGATAAACATTTTAAGAATATACTATAATAACAAACCTTACTACGTGCCAAGCTTCCCCACACAGTGGATAAGCCAGGGTAAACAGGTTGCTGACGACCGCCAAAGTCATCAAAAGCATAATCCACGTAGTTAACAAGGAAACGATTTCTTTCAGCATCATCAACTGACTCCTGCTGCACCCTACAACAAGAAAGTCATACCACATGTAAAACCATGAAGGATCTTGTTTGTTGTAGCAAATTACAGTGTTCTCTCTCTGCAAAAGTTATAAAATTGTGTAGCATTCCTCATATATGTGCCCAAAGTTCTATCCAAGGCAAATCCAGATTTTTGCACTGTTTGTGCACCATGCAAGATAATTCCAATTGGGCTCCAGAGTAAAACTGAAGAACTTTATGAAGAAGTCATACCTAGTTAAGATATTAACCATGGCTCTGAATGCGGCAACCTAGAAGAATTCATAAACCAGTTGAGTAATAGGATAATGCACGAAGAGAAACTGAAGTACATTGATACAGAAACAAGTAATTCGTAGGCATTCGAGCAATAAATTAGGGTAATCAAAAAAATAAAATTAGCAAAATGAACTATGAGTTCAACAACAAGACTTGGCAACATAGACTCCTGGTTAATATACTAAATTACCTGAAGGGTTTCTCCACCACTACCTATTAGATGGAGAAGCATGTTCAAAACAGGGTGAAGAAACTGAAGTAACGCAGTGGAATCAACGTTCTTCAAACTGTTAATGGCCTGTGAAATTAACGAACATTAATATTAGGCCTTGTGATACAACCCATCTTAGTAAATAGAAAAATACCAGGAGCTAAGAGGCATTATAAGTTTAATTAACTAAAACAAGGAATCATCAGTGAGTTTAGTAAAAGGATTACCTCCAGTAGTTCAGAACCCCATGGTGGGCTTGTTCGAAGGGTGTGTCTATCATATTCAAGGAAAAAATCCCTGATGCGCTCATTAATGGGATACAAAGATGAACACAGTCTCAAGCGCATTTTAAAGACATTCTTTCCATCTTCCAAATAATCCAGCCTCTCCTATCAAAAGATTAAAAGTAAAAGACAAAATAAAAGATTAACTTCTAAGTCAGGTCCTAGAACAAAACAATAAGTTCAAAATGAGAACAAAATATACTTCTTGTATAGATTTTAAGCCAACTAGCA
Organism: Viola pubescens var. scabriuscula; assembly: GCA_002752925.1. Taxonomy (NCBI): domain Eukaryota; kingdom Viridiplantae; phylum Streptophyta; class Magnoliopsida; order Malpighiales; family Violaceae; genus Viola; species Viola pubescens. Next base: position 10,490 of record NBIL01141005.1, read on the forward strand.
GACACTGGGGCAGAACACACAGCATCCAGAATGGTGAAATCAGAAAAGCATAATGCTTGATGATTCTCTGTTTCACTACTGTGGCTGCTGAGCAGTGCTCACATAATGGCCCAAAATGGGCCTGTTAAGCCTGCCAAGTTTAGGCCCAAAATTTAGCTTAGGAGCTTAATTAGGGGTGATTTAGGTATATATGCTGGCCTAGGGGGTGAGTTTAGCACCCAAAAAAGAAGAACAAGTTAACCAGCACTAGAATAATTAAGAAATGGGAAGAAAACATAGATAATTTATACAATCACCAATAGCACCAATGGCAAAGCTACCATGCCCACCCCCACCCCCACCCCCTCAACCAAAATTTTAAAATCCTCCATAATAGCCCTTAAACTCTTTTATATCTTTTCAGAGATTTGTTATATTTGCCCCCATACTGCTTTGTTAAACTATACTACGGAAAGAAAAAAAAAACAAATTACATCTCCAACATTGCTGCATAAACATACCTTGCCCATGTCTTGGAGATAATGTGGAACCAGTTCTTTCACAATTGGTAAAGAAATTTCAGATCTTAACCTGGTTAGAAACATAAAATGGCAGTTACTGGATACCCATAGGGCCAAAATGAACGTGCGATAAAATTGACTAGAACTTCCAAGATTTTGTTCAATACACGGCAAGAAGATAGAATAATAGCCCTAAATAACATTGAATGAAGCTAAGATTTCTTCAAATATTGCTTGGAATGTCATAAACCCTAGTCCAACATGACACTGACTAGTAAGTGGAGCATTAAATTTACTTCTAACACTACCACGACTTCCATTTGACTCCTGGTTATGCTTCAAACTAGATAACATCTTTGCATAATTCAAGAATATCTACTTTTCTTAGTGACACATTTTGGTTGAAACAAACCAGAGGCACTGATAACGAGGAGGTTGGATTCGGATTGGGGTCAACAGTCAGATGGATGGTTCATATATTGTATAATAAGCATACATTAAAAGCTTCTAAATGATATAATAAAGCAAAGATTCAACATCATCCAAAAGTACAAAAACCAAAAAAAATGACAAATAAAAAAGTAAAGTTGGAGGTCATTTACATACTGAGCATGTGTAGATAATGGAAGCACTGCATATCCAATTATCACCTGGAAAGAGAATGGGCTGCATATCAGTAAAACAGGCTATATGCTGGAACAAACAACCCCACGTCAGATGCAAAAGAGTATAAATGAACAGCATCCGAAAGATAACATTAAAGTTACGACAAAACATGAATTATATAAAGATCCATCCACTAAAATGGAATCAAGCTTTCAAGAGACTATAAGCATCTCATTGGATCAATGATTTCCCTTTCATATACACAAAATTCTCCATATTAAGAACTTCATTTCCAATTCCATTGATATTAGCAAGTGCACATCACAGGTTCAAAATATATTCACTACCTAAAGAGATTTCTTAAGGAACAAATTTACAAAGATTTTCATGTTCTTCTTTGGTCTTCTTTAAAGCTTGAAAATACTCCCCTCGTCACATTTTTAATTGATTATCTTTCCTTTTGTCTGTCCCAAAATAAATGCTCCAGTCAACTTTCTGCTTTGCGATTTCAACATTCCCATCTTAAGACGAACTATTAATTGCTTTCGTTTGACTCGCTTTAATTAAAAAATATAATTGTTAAATTTTCCTTGAAATAAGATGAACACACTTAAATAAATAAAAAATATTAGAAAAAATTATATTTACTCAAATGTTTAAAATTGACCAATTTCATATGAAAAAACGTGTAAAATTTTGTTTTTAATCTAAAGTAACACTCGCTATACTAAATAATTTTGTTATAATGGACTACACATTAAATACTCAAAAGTATAAAGGCAAATTTCATTCAAAAAAATAGTTAACTTTACACAATGCATAACTCAAACCTATGATCTAATACACATTACCTTAGACGGTAACTCAGTTTAGCTTGAAGTTTAGTCTAAAAACTGGTTAATTATCCTATTTTATGTTTGAGGGTATAACTGGAAAGTTGAAACCAAAAACCAAGTTGTCAGCACAATTATTACACTTTCTTAATAGGTGTGAAAAGCCAAAGTGGACACTTAAAATGAGGCGGAGGGAGTTACAAAGAGAGAATTCAGAAGGCTAAGGCATCAACTATCACAACTCTTTGTTGGTTGTCAGGAAAGGCGTATATACAGAAAATAAAATGATAATGTAAATGAACATAAGAATATCAGTTCAATATGGTCAATATTATGTGAGTTCTGTTAATTTCCAAGCCAGCAAATCTGTTCACAGCACAGAAAAGCTGGATTAGGTATTTACACCATTGCCTTTAAATTGGCTGGCCATCGTCAAGCTTGACTTCATTTCAACCATTTTTATGGCAGCCCAATGTCTAGTTGCATGAAATAGACAGAATGGGGGAGGCATATTTTGGGATGGTTACTGTTCCTTACCTTAAAAAGAAACTTAAATAAACCAGCTCATTATTCATTAAGAAAGGCAGCATCAACAAAAAAATCAAATATTGCACAGATATATTCTTATAGCCCACCAATGTAAACCCAAATCCACATCACTGCAGATCAAATATATATTGCATGTCTACTGAAAATGGAAAATAGAACTTACTGGCTTCGGTGCTTCCAGTTTTGTTTGAAGATCAACGTGGAAGAAAGTGAACAAGAGGTGATGTGATGGTGTCCAGATAGCAGGCAGGGAAAGTTTAACTTCATCATGATAGCAGGCCACTCTAGCCCCAACAGCAACTTGTGTGTGAGCCCACTTTTGAAATGATGCTCCTGGCTCCCTTGGATGCATTGCCTGGTTATCACGCGCACATACATGGCCAGCTAAATAAACTTAGAAAGCTAACTGCATTCGTATTCAACAGTAAGCATGTTGTTACCTCTAAAGGCTGTCTTCGAACATCTGAATCATCCTTTCTTAGTTCAACACGTATGAACAAATTCCTCTTCCGACTGAGACTAACAGTTAAAGGGTAAACATATAGACAGTGAAAAAGTTGCAAGAATGGTTCGTTCCGCATCGTTGTCCGGAAGTCAAAAGCTTGGAACTGAAAGTTAATCAAGATAGATGGCATAAGGGGATGGTATATTAAAAAGATAAAACCCTATTTGAAAATCAAATGAAAATTATTCCAAAGGCTTTTGGCTTCCTTTATTGAATTGAGCGATGTTATATGTATGATGTCATCAGCACGATCCACCATAAACAATATGCAGCAAACAACTAGTCTAACTATAGTAAGAGATACATGTAGAAAGAGTATAAATTATAAAATAAAAAAACAATAGACAAAACGACATCCACACTTCTTGTGGTCTTCTCCTTTCGGTTTTGGATGACAATACTTAAGCTATTGCTAACTTATGGAGAAATTACAAAGACAAGGATTCTGCAAGATGAGGAACTTCACTCAACTTCAAGAAAGAAAATCACAAGCACGACGCTTCCTAGGTGGAATAATTAAAGTGATGTGGGATTCTTTCCAAATTGCCCCAACAAGGGCACCGCTTATATAGGACTACTTATAACCACAAGGCATTAGTAACCACAAGAATAAGGTCATGACAAGAAAATTAAAAGTCCAATCACATGGGAAATAAACTACATTTCAACAATGTCCATGATTTAATATGTAAGTGCAACCCTTTTTCAAGTTACAATTTCCTGCATGATTAATGTGTGACAACGCACATTTCTATGAGGAACATATGACACACATTATCACCTCAAAAATACATACACAAAGGTAGAGTCCAATTGGAAGAAATTAACATGTTCATGGGCCAATAAATGAGAATGACTACTTACATCATCAGTTGTGAAACCAGGATTTTCACGAGAACTTGAAGCATTGCCAGATATTTCTTTCCCATCAACAATATTCCACTTGGTACCGCTTGTTTGAGGCACATCAGAGCCATTGCTGGCATGTTTCACGAATGTGGAATCAACAACACGATCCCCTTCATCAATGGAATCATTTGTAACAGTACCACTTTCTGAAATATTGTCCAAATCAGTATGCACTGTCTGGTGCTTCTCAATTTCTAGTCTGAGAATCCCTTTGACAGGTTTATGAACCTTGCGCTTGGGATCCTGCACAATGGCAGGGTATAAACACCAATAAGACAGACATGTATGAAACACTTTCACAATCCAAATGATGAGGCTTAGAATATATTCTGTGCTTATTAATCAATGGGCAGATACTAATGAGCCTATCAAAAATAAAGATTGAAGTTCAAATGCTTTGAATAATGCAAAGAAGTTTAAGAGCATTTATAAGAATTAGAGCCTAAGACAGCATAAAAAATATAGAGCCGCTAAAGGAAAGACATAAAGACACCAAACAGAAATAGTATGCAATCACATACAAGATAGCTAAATTAGGGAAGAAAAGAAAAGGCTGCGCTGCATCAGTGTTTGTAAGAATCTTGATAACAGGAGCTAATACACATGAATGACGTCAGCCTCACCTGAAGTGAGTCTTCAGTATAGCTTTCTTTAACTTTATTCAAGTTTGATATTTCAACCACAACTGAGCTTCCACTTGAGTAACCTAATTTCCCATCTAGGGTGATCTTTGCAACAGGCTCAAACACACCATCATGGGAACTTGACCCAGATACACTTGGAGCAAGTGGGCTGCTTGGGGAAGCAGGTCCACCAGAAGTTGCACTAATACTGTTATCAAATAATGGAACAATAGCCCAGGCAAAGGACTCTCTATAAGGCATGATTCGAGACCAGACCTGCAATTTCTGCTTCTCTCTCTCACTCAAGTGCACCTGTTAAAGTGGGAAACATAACATAGGATAAAGTACATGTTCTCAACAGTTACTTCAGTACATTAAAAATAAATAAACAAGAAAGATAAATGAAAAAAATATCAGTTTAAAGATGTACTTAGACATACAGGCTCTTTACGAGAATAAACAGAAGCAGTAATTCCACCTTCTTCCGTGGTAGGTTTCTCTAGCTGGATTAGAAGACAAACTGATGCTGATGGAGCATCTAAATAGAAAACACCACGAGGATCATAAGAAATTTTTGCCTAGCAACAACAAGAACAGAACCAGTAAATTTCTGCTTTATAATCTTAGAAAATCTACCTCCTAATAATTGCAACAGAACATAAACCAAATTGAGAAACTTTCCCAGTGTTTTGTAGCTTACATCCTGTGTGTCAGATGGAACCACCGAAAAGTAAAAATCCTCAGACAACTTTTCTCTTCTCTCCTTATTATACAAACAAATAGTACCATAAAATGGCTCTGAAAAAGGAAAAGAATGACCTTCAAGTTAGTGTATGGAAAAATAAAACAAAAATTATATGAAATTCAGACGCCAGTTGTTTCTACAGAGAGTATTTTATGATAAAAATGATATTCAATGCGGGACATTATTTCCTAATCTAACTGAATGACCTGGTGCATACCATCTTACACAATATCATATTATACAAGCAAACAAGAGAAAAAATTCATATAAGGTTGAAGTCATTATTGGAGATGAAGTAAAGAATTCGATAGAGCTACTCCTGTGTAGCATCAAGAGCAAGCATTGATGACCTACCTACTAGTCCTGCTTGAAACGACAAAGATAGTACTTTCACAGAGATCTTCAATCCACTGGGACAAACACCGCCCCGATAGAAAGAATCAGAAAAAATTATAATCAATATCAGTAAGGAAACAATCTGGAATGCCCCAGAGCCAAATTTCTACTCCAAACAACAAATTTAAACCTTCCATACTGTGCAATTGGAGTTTCTGGTATCCTTTGGCCAAATATCATCACCCTCTCATTTTCCCAATCAAAAGCTGGTTCGTAAGCAGGAAGAGGGGATTGGCCAAAATGCTGCGAGAACAGCAATATAATAAATACGAGCTAAAATATGAAAGAGATAAAGAAGGACAGCCTAGCATGCATGTGATGTAACGAAGCAAGGATCTCAATAAAACCAAGACTTGAACGAGTATGACCTCTGACACGTTCGAATGTAGCGCGCCATCAGTAAACTGCCTCCCGGAAGTGCTTGGGATGTCATCATCAGTAACGTCCTCAGCTTTGGTTCGTCTTGAATTGGCAAGATGCATTTCTGTTCATAAAAAAAAAAAGTTCAAAATAAACGTAGCAAACCATTAACATGGAGTGAGCACCTTGATACTAAACTGAGGCATACCCACATATAAGCAAAAGCCAGAAAAAATCCCCTTATCTTTTCTTACAAGTAAATGCACAAAAGAAATGTCAGTTTACCAGTCTCAATATCAGTATCAGGCCCTTCAAAAATCTGGTTCTGAAAAGAAACAGGCGCAACACCTTCATAATGGCCATACTTATTATCATCCTTCACCCAATCAGTTTTATAACACTGAACAAGCTCATTAAGATGGGGCCAATGTTCCAGATTATCATCCAGCTGAAAACAAAATACGAAATGTATAACAAATTCAGTCTCCTATTCAACCTCTAATATTAAACCACTTGCATGTAGAATTGAGAAAACAAGAATGAGTTGATAGAATAATACCAAGGGATCCAACTTGAGATGGGCAAGCGTGTGGCGCGGTAATCTCCGGAACCGCTGACCCACATTGCTGTTACTTCCATCCATCTGCAACAAAAGCTCAATTTCGTCAAACCAAAAGGACAAAAACAGCTAGATCTGAAACCAGAGAGAGAAGAGGGAATACCTTAGATGAGGGTGAGAATGCGAGACTAGAGAAACGGGAAAGGTAGAAATGGAGTCATGAGAAAGGAGAGAAATCTAAGAAAATGAGAATGTAGAAGCAATGGAGTAAGAAGTAAGGAAGAAGCGAGAAAAGATAGGCAAACCAACTAACCCTAGAGGCTAGTGGTAACTAGTAGAGGGATAGAGACTGAGAGACAGTGGACTGAACAGAACAGAACGGAGGAGGAGCCAGACGGAGGAGGAGGAGGAAAACGGTGAGAGGGGTACAAGAGTCAACCAAAAAGTCTTTTAACGGACAGGAAAATCAAAAGAAAAAAAAGTTCAACGGCGAATCGTTTTCGAGCTGGCGAGGGAGTGAGTGAGAGTAGTTGTTGTTGACTTGTACTGTTGTGTGCTGGTGTGGTGGAGGGAGAAGTTGTACTTGTACGCTGTTTATTTTATATATCGGTTCCCGGTGTCTCGTCCCCGGTTTCTCGGTCGCGCGTCTCGGCTTGGCTGGAAAGATGTTGGCGTTAAGCGTCAACTTCCTTTCCGACTCTCCTTAGCTTCTACTGAAAGCACTTGCATAATTATACTTTTTTCTATCGAAAATAAAAATAGTAGATATGGGTAATTATATTTAATTTTCTTTGTTTTGGAAATTTTCTGAACATAAAATAATTTAATGCAATAAAGTACGTTTTTTTTTTTTACATTATGGTAATTTAGTATATTTTAAATCTTTTGTATATTTGTGGGAAAAAAAGTGTAGAAATCAGAGAATAAAACTATAAATGATCTTTTCATTAAAATATACTATCATAAATTAAATATTTGTTAATAATTATGCATATATAGATATTAATTAATGATCATGCATAAACATACTAAACTAACATAGATGTAAAATCAATGAAAGGAAATTTATTAAATTCATTTTCACTCTGTTTTATCTCATGGAGTAATATTTTATCAAATCACATTATTTGGTAAAAGACACAGAAAAAAAATGGTATGAATATATTAGAATTTAGATATTTAATGTTTATTGTTTGAGTTACATTTAAATAAATCACGAGTATCGTTTTTGTGAAATAAGTCATGAGTTGAGTCCTAGTATTGTTTGGATAATTAATAAAAAAAATATTATAATCAAATTATGACATCCCTAAAATTAAATTAAAACATTACTTAAAACTAAAGCCATCGCTCCACGGATAAAATCTTGTTTATTTATGAAAACGTGACTACTAAGAGAACAAACAAATGCAGTGTCTAGTAGGAAACAAATGGCTATGGGAGGAATTTGTCAAATGAAATACTCTACTTTAGAAAACATTGTTACAAATAAAAGCAGCAACTAGTCCCAGAAGGTAATTGCATGGACATGCCACCGGAGCACAATGACACATATATTCATGGCAACAATAAAAAACCTAGTAACAAACTAACTACCTATACTCTTCTTCCCCAACAATTTCACCTCACACTAAGAGCTGTCTGAAAGTACAAATGGGGATCGATAACCAAGTTTCATGTTTATGCTCGGAAGTGAATGTTGACGGAGGGCTGCAAGTACAATGTCTGTTGAATGGAGAGCGCTAGGGGCAAAAATGGATGAAACAGAAACGACGAGACTTTTTTGGTTCGGCCATCTACACTTCCAGCTTCAGGACCTAGTTGTAAAACCAGAGACAACTGTTATCCACCAGATATAAACCAGCAAATCACTAAAACGAGCTAACCGTCAAGAATGGAGCAAGTGAAACAATTATGCAAACTATACACATTAATGTGATAACAGTCAAAACAAGAAAAAACTTTGCTGAATTGCTCAGATGAACATGCATACCTGGCTTAATCTTGAATTTGAGAGTAGACGGTTGCCTTCTAGAGATGAACTTGATGGGGTGGTCTGTTGAAGGTCTATGTCGCTCAGTTGCAGATATCAGCTACAACAGCATTAACCATATAAACACGAGGGTTACAGATGGCTCTAAACCAGTAACAAAGGAACATACGCAAGAATGCCAACCCATTTGGATAAGAGCAAGCCCCCAACAAATGTAAGCCTGAGGTTTTTAAAAAAATGAATAAAACCGTAACAGTGCAAGATAGCTACATAACATATTATTAAAAATCTCCTAAGGTCTTGCCATAGAAAAAGCTCTGAGGTGCAGTTCAAATGCTATTAGATAAACAAGTAGTAGGGATTCATTGAAGTAGTGTAGAGATGGATGGTGGTAGATTCAAACCTTTTCATCATATCGAAAGAGAGATTGGTCAAAGTAGGGAGAAGGACTCAGAGACTGACAACTGAAGGGTAAAGATGACAGCATCTTCTTTGCAAACTGCAGAATTCATTAGGTAATCAGATGAAGCTGTGGGATGAAAGAAAATGAAACGCAGGACTAAAATAACGAGGTGTAATCTGGCCAATGTGCCTTATACATAATCAAAAGGAAAAGAAAGGGAAAAAGATAATGACATCGTAGTTAACATATTTAACCTGCGAAAAGGAGCTGGCTTTGTTCTTAATAGACCGTAGCTGCTCAAGGGCATGGATGTTATTTGAGTGGGATGATATGAAATTCATATACAATGAATTTTTTGATGTTGCATAGAAGTGGTTGCAGAACTTCTCAAACAAGAGAGAAAGCTCCTCCGCTGAATTCTACATGAATTAATAAACAGTGTGAGGTCAGAAAGTACAACGAAGTATTGTGACAAACAAACAAAATTATGATTCACAAGCAACAACCTGGTAAAATGAAACAATTTCAGTTGTCTCCATGTTATATACAGCAAAGAATGATGGATGGCTATCGGCACGTGATGCCGGAAGCTACAAAAAATACAATCACCATTATGAAGATATACCACTATAAATCACAAGAACTTCTTTATTCAAAAAGTGAATTTCCAAAAACATTTATCCGTGTTACGAATTCTACAACTAAGTGATAGTAAGCTCACCTATTGATCAGCTCTGGCACATTCTATAAAGGCTTAAAAAGCCACTATGATATAACTTGAACTAGCAATTTAGGTTAACAAAAGTAGGGTCGAGAACTACAAAAGAGGTCTGGGATTTTCTGGCTCAAGGCCCAACTTGACACCTTAACTTACAGAATTATGCAAACTTTTGATATTCAGTAGCATAAATTGGTACTGATGTAACCACGTAAGAATGCAAAGTGGAAAACTGCGCTTATTAATTTGATGATTTCAACTTTCAACATGTACCAATTTTTCGGGTAGGCAAACCCTGTCTGATTCTTAATTCCTTCTTTCCAGCAAAATTTAGCGTAACGTAGACAATGTACAGGTTTCTTTTTTTCCACTTGTGGGTGGTGACAATTGCATGCCCACACACAGCATTCAATGGTTCTGATGAGTTCACCTACTGTGGAATGCTAAAAAAGTAGAATGAAGAAAAAGAGCCTCACCCCTCCATCCACGCTACCAAACCTGATAAGTAGGTGATGTCTATCCAAGAATTGCACCTGCCAGAGGTAACATATAAATAAGTAACTGCATATAATGCTGATGAATGCTCTAAACTTGAAGAATAAACCAAGATATGCATAAGGCATTCATGTTCAGCTATCATTCCATAGAAAGAAGAGCTACAAAAGGAGATTAGGACAGCTATAAACATGAAAAAAGAGAAGTTATTTACTTACCTTCCAAATAATTAAGTCAACATAATCTTGAAAATGGAAATAGAACTTCTTCTTCAGGCATTGAACCCTCTGGTAAAGCAAAGTAGTGTAGTAAAAGCAATCAATTTCTCTGTGTAAAAACATAACTTAACATACAGCTTTTTTTTGTTACCAGGACCACAAACAACTTAATTTGTTTAGATCCATCAGACATTCTTAAACAAAATTCATCATGAAATAATCAAGAACATAGTATATGACAAAAACACAGAATTCCATATTTGAAAAGTTTTGCCACAAGAATGCATATGTATGTGCAATAAGAGAATGTTAGAACAAATAATAGCAGAAATGGTTTTGGTATTCTGGCACTAAAAGATAAGGTTAGATTAGAAACTGTAACAACGAACCGCAAGTTCATCTGTTTCTTCATTCCATATACTCTGGAAAATGAATGAAAGCAAACGTTGTTTGATGCCACTCAGAAAAGAATTATTGGAACCAGTCTGGTTATCATGCACACCATTAGCACTTGACTGATTCGGTTTACTTTTGTCAGATATCGCCATGCCCTACAAGCCATAACTCGACAATCAGTTGCAGCGCCAAACCAGGAACAAAATTTTAAGTTCTCATTTGTGATTTGTCATAAAAATGAAAACAGTATGTACTTATTAAACTATATGCAGAAGCAAAGGGATTAAAATTGTTAAAACAAAAGGAACAACGGAAGTCGACAGCAATGTGCCTTTTATGGTGTCACTAGATGGAATGGAGCAGAAATCTTTCCAAGGCAATAAAGTTTCACAAATTTCAAGATCTTTGACAAAACTGACTTTTGAAAGTTAAACCAAGGGTTTGAAGGTCAAGTCAAAAGCTAAAATATACATCTTACTTGCCTGAGTGCTAGAATTGAGAAAAAGCTCATCATCTTCGCAACAGAATGAACCTATTGCACGCACATGAACAAGATTACCAGAGTCCCTAATTTGGAGAATGTGTATTGTTTGATAGCGAAGGGACACAATTGCCAGTAAATCATCGTACAAGAAGACACCCATGTTATGGGCCAAATTAACAAAATCGTTCTGCAAGACTTTCTCATCCAGGATTGATCCATCTTCTAATCTACATCCAAACATTTAAAAAAAGAGGGTGGCTAATTTAGGCAGAAACTTGTGTTATTATCTGATTTATCGGAAATACACGTTGCATGATAAAATATAAAGTTACAGACCTTAAGAGGTGAAAGGTAATTTTTTCTATGGATGGAACCCCTTGAATAGCTCCTCCAATAGCTGGTGCATCTTGAGTTTGTGTTGTAGAGGTAGCAAACAATCCGAACTTGTTGCTCTCCATGTAAAGGAAGAAGTCTTTGCATATAACTTCATTGCTGGAAGCAAGTGATACACAATACAGTTGGGTGAAGAAGCTCTCAAACCTGCTTGCTCTCGACGGAAGATGACAGTCTTCTTCTTTGCAGGAATATGACAGCCATGTTGGTCTATAAACAATCAAATCCTGATGATTTCTGCTAAAACTAATGAGGAACTGACCATCATCTGTGAATTTTCGGAATGAATGATCTGGGCACTCAATATCATATATGGTGAAACTTGGGACTAAATTCTCATAGAATCGCCTTGCACAATTAACCTGCAAGCCCACCATATGAAATGATTTAGGTAGAGCAGAAACATATAGAATAGTTTCAATGATTCTTAGCCAAGCAACTTAAGAACTAACTCGGTATGGATCTGCAAAGCATACAAGGTTCTTCCACTACCACCAAAAAAAACTTGGTAAATTTTAATGTAGGTAGCAGGTCGCAACCTCAACTTCTTGTTGTTTAAAGTAACAAATCCCTCTCTTTAACTATAATTGCTCTTTCTTCTCACTAACTTAATTAAACTAACATCTGCATACTATTGGCAACTGGGAACTGACACGGATTGTAAGGAAAAACCAGACTAGCAAACTCTGAAATGAAACTAAACAATCAAAATTTCGTCGACTGCATAAACATGACCAAGAAACATCTTCTCCTTTATTCATAAACATGTGTAACTTTGTAATCTAAAAGAGTTCCGCATCAAGTTAATGAGAAACTACACATCAGTAATTCTGGGCATGACAAAAGCTTAAAAGGAAAAAAAGGAAAAACTATGGTATTAACAATAAAATAAGATTTTAAAAAATAGGGTTAGTAGCGATACGCTTGTGCCAGGAGCAGGAGTGCGGATTTGGCGCTCAAAAATCCTGGCAGCAACATTGTTGCTCCTGAACATCAGTGCAGTGGCACACCTTCAATTGGTACTCCTCCTGAGAGATCAAGAAAAGGGTATGTGTAGAACAATACCCTGAATAAGAAACAAGAACTACAAATAAGAAATGGGTCTCATAAATCTTTAGTTAAGGAGGAAACTTTGCATAACAGTGACCAAAAAAGTATGGATAAGGTATATTTGAACTGAATTAACCTGGTGGCAATAGAGGGAGGATAGTTGCCGGAGCTAAGAAGAGAAGCGGAGGAAGAGGAAGTAGTGATTGGTGGAGGAGGAGGAGCAGCAGCAGCAGCAGCAGCGGAATTGGATGGAAACGTTTCTGCGGATGCAGAGAGAAGCATGATTTCAGCAGGGAAGAAGAGTAAACATGGAGTGAGGTGCTGCTCGTTTTGTTTTCGGGTTTTTAAAAGGTTTCTTTTGTTTGGAGTTTTCTGACTGGTCGGTCTTGTTCTTGTACTTGTATTTGCTTAGTTTTCGGGTTTGGATAAAATTTGGAACTAAAAAGTTTGGAGTAATAAGTACTGGTCTTGTGGATTATGTACGAAAAAAAATAATTCTTTCTATAAAAGTTTGAGTTAATGCATAATTTTATATTAATAAAATAAAATAATAATAATTCAAAATTTAATTATATGAAATTATTATTTATTTTTTCAGTAAACTAACCTTATCTTGGGAATCATTGAAAAGAAACTAAGACTATTTTTATTTCAATCATACAAATTTATTTATATTTAATGTTTAAAATAAATACTGTAGCATTCTTTTGTAATATTCGTAGAGAATCAAAACTCATCTTTTGTTAACATTAGACATAGGCCACATGTTAATGTTTTAAAGATATACAACAATGATGCGTGCTATCATAAAATGGATTTCATATAAAAAGAATTATCACCACATCCCTACTTTTTTTTTAAAAAAAATTATAATTTTAATAAGTAAAATAAAGGAATAATGTAGCTGAAGGTACCTCTTAAATAATTGATTGACTGATTTAGCACTTTTATTTTTTTTTTTCCTTTAAAAAGTACCTGTAAACAAACGAAATGTCACATTTGATACCTCCGACTAACACCGTCCACTTTGCAACGTTAAGTGTCCTACGTGGCAAGCCACGTCGGATGCCACGTAAGCAAGAGATGACGTGGCGTGTCATATCATCAATTCTGACCAGGATTTTTGCCCACGGGTTGGATGGGTCGGGTCGAGTAAATGGTTTCTTTTTTCTTTTCTCTTTTTCCTTTCTTTCTTCCTCCTTTCCTCAGTTCTTTCTTTTCTCTCCTGCAGGTTTCATTTCTAATTTTTTTTTTCTCCAAATTGTTTGGGAGCTTAAAAAACAAGAAACAAGTTGCGTCCTCAGT
>NBIL01141044.1:0-10250 GCA_002752925.1 Viola pubescens var. scabriuscula
AACAAGCCGGGTCTACCCCAGGAGGTCACAACATCATGGATGGCCCTCAAGGACTCGACCCCAATCCCAACCAAAAACCCTGCCCCACCCGCCGCCCCATCATCATCGCCGTCGAAAACTCAAGAAGACAAGAAACCAGCGGTGACAGGGGAAGTCGGCGTGGCGGCGAAAAGGGCTGCCGAGTGGGGCCTGGTGCTGAAAACGGACACGGAGACGGGGAAGCCGCAAGGGGTGGGTGTGAGGAATTCGGGTGGGGATGAGAAAGCGGGTGGGTCGAGAAGAAATTCAAATAATTCGGTGAGGATTTCAGGTGAGGAGTCCGATCAAGAAGGGGTAGGGAAAGAGAAAGGGAATTTTCCGAGGGTATCTGAGGACATAAAAGACGCACTATCCACTTTCCAACAAACGTTCGTGGTATCGGATGCTACGAAACCGGATTTTCCGATCCTGTATGCAAGTGCCGGGTTCTTTAAAATGACGGGTTATACATCCAAAGAAGTCATTGGCAGGAACTGGTAATTACTAATTAATCTAACAATTGAGGTTGAAGGGAGCAGTAATTATTTCTTTTTATAACTTTTTTATTGTGGTTTTGCAGTCGGTTTTTACAGGGTGCAGGAACCGACCCGGAAGACGTATCCAAGATTAGGGAGGAATTGCAGAACGGGGGTAGCTACTGTGGGAGACTGTTGAATTATAAAAAGGACGGGACGCCTTTTTGGAACCTTCTTACTATTGCGCCAATTAAAGATGACGATGGAAAAGTCCTCAAATTTATTGGGTAAGTGTAGTATAGTACTTTTTCTTTTTTAGTTTTTACTATTAATATATGTAGACATACATAAATAGCATGATTGATATGTAAAATACTAAAACCAACCAAGAAAATATAGATAGGATGTTTCTTTCTTTCTTTTTCTTTATATTAAAAAAAATGTGGTGACACACCTGACACTCTCCACGTTTAATCGTTGGATAGGAGTAGTTCGGTAGTCATTCATTAATTAGTCGATAGATCCAATATAGTTCGGAGTTTTGTTTTAAAAATAATTTATTTTCATTGCATGCCCTACCATGATTAATGTTGTGTCCTACTTCTTTGGCCCTATAATGTTTGTTCTCCCCACATGGATTTAATTAATTTATTTATTTTTTGGTACGTTGATCTTTAGCTTCTATATACATTATTTTTTTCTGAGACTACACAGTATCTATGTTAGAAGGGCAGAATGCCAGAATCTAGAGGGATTTCTGGCGTTTAGCAAAATGGGTTGATTGAGAACCCAATCTTTTTTGGGTTGGTATTATATTAATTGTTGTACTCTCCATGTGGTTCAGACCAAAAGAAGTAAGTAGATGTCCCACGTGAATTCAATAATTTGAGCTTTATGTTTGGCACTCGATGTGGATGAGGACTCAATGCATGATATGGACAGAGATACAGATAGACAGACTATGGGGTGTGGAGTGTGGACCATCCTGTTTATTCTCATTAGCCAAAGAAAAAAGAAAAAAAAGAAGAAGATACTGTTAAATTACCTTAATCTGATTTAACTTAAATAGGTCGTTTTCCTGATTGGTTTGAGACTCGCACAGTCACATCATGGCGTAATTATTTGATGTGAACACTTTTATCTTTTGATGAGTCGACTAAATATGAACATGATTTGTCTGTGATTCAATGAGTTTAGAAATAACCCTGATTTCGGGACTCTCACATGCACATCATGGATGATTACTTGTTGTTAATACTTTCTCTCTTAGTTGGCCGACTTGAGTATAAACATGATTTATCCGGTAATATTTATTTTGAATTATTGGAAATGGGACAGAAAGCAATGCTTGATACTTTGTTTTGTGACTGTGGGTGGTGTGACGTGGCAGGATGCAAGTGGAGGTTAGCAAGCATACAGAGGGGGGCAAGGATAAGATGCTGCGTCCAAATGGATTGCCTGAATCTCTAATCCGATATGATTGTACTCTTCATATCAATTACTTTTATTCTCTCTTTTACATGCCTTTATCGTACTGTTTTCTTAACTGGAAAAAAGGAACAGATTCCATGAACTTGCTGTTGGTGCATGATGTCATAATGTTTTGCATGTTACATGTCAAAACTGCTGTTTTAAATTTTTTGGTTTTCGAATAAGATTAGTTTCCTGCCCGAAAAAAGTTGAGAGGACATCCGAGGAGACCTAACATAGAAACTTAGAGTTTAAACTTGGGAATTTAGTTTGCTTTGAATAATTAAGACATGATCCATGCAGGACTTGATGATAGTGCTGTGCTTAATGGCAATAAGGATTGAAAATTAGCATACCTTTCTGCCTTTAACCAAGAGATTGTCGCATGAAAAATACTTCAAACACAATGTTGCAGAACGAGTTCCTGAAACGATGATTTGACATTGAACATTTCGTACGCTCTTTGTTGTATTTGAGAAAATGATCATTTGTAGTTTGTCAATCTACTGTAACTCATCCCGTTTCAGCAAATTTCTCAACAAGTCTCAAATCGATAGTAAACAGGAACACCTGTACTTTAATGAGGTTGTATGAATGTACCATAATCAATCTATGCTATAAGTTTGATAGAATAGACCAGCCAAAATGTTTCAGGAATTGAGGATTTCTTTCTTACGGTTTGATGTCTTTGCAATTGATCTATCAGTTAGTAGACAATTCATGCTTCTATGACGTTTTTTTTATATAATTGGATTGGTTAGCTCGATATTTTTCGATGTCGTGTTGAGCTACACTGATATGTGATATCATTATTTTCTGCAGCACGTCAGAAGGAGATGGCTACAAGTTCAGTGACTGAACTTGTTCAAGCAGTGAAAAGGCCTCGTTCTCTTAGCGAATCAACAAACCGACCCTTCACCAGAAAATCTGAAGGTGGCGGTGAGGAGGAAAGGAAAAGAGCTACCGGAAGGAGGAATTCTGAGAATGTGCCTCCAAGTAGACGGAATTCTCATGGAGGTCGTTGGAATTCGATGCAAAGCATAAGCGAGCTGCCAGACAAGAAACAAAAAAAATCTGGCCGCCGTTCTTTCATGGGGTAAACTTCTTTCATCAGCATTACCACTGTCAATACATGGATTCATTTCTTTGTTTTTTTTCATAACTTCCCTTTTTGGATGGCTTAGGCTCATGAAGAAAAGTACTCAATCTAACGTGGCCGAGACTTTTGATATTGGGATTACTGTGCATGATGACTTTGAGAGTGATGACGACTACGATGATGACGCAAGGCCCGATAGCCTTGATGACAAAGTTAGGAAGAAGGAAATGAGAAAGGGTATCGATCTCGCTACGACATTAGAACGTATAGAGAAAAACTTTGTTATTACTGATCCGAGGCTGCCTGATAACCCCATTGTAAGATCCCCTACTTTGTTGTAATGGTTACTTAATCGTCGTAGTGTTGTTTGATTCAACTCATGTACAGGGTTAGAAGAAATTTTATGTCATTCCTTATAGTTTAAGTTTTTCAGATATTTGCATCGGATAGCTTTCTAGAGTTGACAGAGTACAGTCGTGAAGAGATCTTGGGAAGAAATTGCAGGTATGCTTAATTCATAATAATTAAGGTTTGTAAAGATGTTTAAATGGAATGGAATTTATCATAATTTTCTCGTTATTCTTTGATGTGATAGATTTTTGCAAGGGCCTGAAACTGATCCTGCTACTGTGAAGAAAATAAGAAATGCAATTGATAACCAGACAGATGTTACAGTGCAGTTGATTAACTACACTAAGACAGGTATGCTTACCATTACTTCGCAGTCTGAACTCCGTGTGGAATTATGTAAAGGATAGCTGACTTGAATTATTACCGCGTTGAACATGTTTCTTTATTACTTGCAAAAGTTTGTGTATTCTGTCCTAGTTCATGGTGTAAGATTAAAACATTTCATGGCTAGCCCGAATAATACGTTCTCAGGTACTCTTAATAATCTAGGCACTAATGATGACTATCAAAAGTTAGTAATTCTGTTCTTTTTCACTTTATCCAGGTAAGAAGTTCTGGAACCTCTTCCATCTGCAGCCCATGCGTGATCAAAAGGTACAATATTCGCATGTTCATATTACCGAATGGAGTTTTCTAGCTCCTTGTCACTTGACTCAGTTCCGCAAGAGAAGGATGGATGTATTGTTCTTTCGGGAAGAAAAAAAAGGGTTCTAAGCACAATCTCTTGCTTTGTTGGAACAGGGAGAAGTACAGTATTTCATTGGAGTACAATTGGATGGAAGTGAACATGTTGAGCCGCGTGCTAACTGTATCCCAGAGACAACTGCAAAAGAGGGTGAACAAGTGGTACAGGATATCTGCTTACCTTTGTCTAGTCCCTTTTGAAAATACATTTCTTTGTCATGAAATCAAGTTTGATTTCTTCGGTTTCGTCAAGCCAGTTCACTTTTTTTCCTGTTTACTTACGTGTCATAAGAAGTTCTCTTATCTTATATTTGTGGTGTCAAATGTATCTTCCAAAGGTCTCCTAACAAGGTAGCTTGGTGTTCACTCTCAGGTGAAAAAAACTGCAGAAAATATTGATGAAGCAGTGCGAGAACTTCCAGATGCAAATAAGGTAAATTCCTGAATGCTGATTCAGTTCTTTGGATTTCTTTTTAATCTTGGTACTTTGACTAAAACTACTGTATATCACCTTCAGACTCCGGAAGATTTGTGGGCAAATCATTCAAAGGCAGTTCATCCAAAGCCTCATCGGAGGGAAAGCCCCTCATGGAAGGCAATTCAGAAGGTATGATCTTTTGAATGCATAATAATATTTGAGAGTGCATAATAATTTTAGACTCAAACTTAGGTCATTTGAAAGTGCGTAATATTGTCAAAAGCTAACAACTACATTTAGTGTTTTCCGGCCCTCATTTTAATAAATGCAATATACAAAGCATTAGAATCTTAATCTGGTTGCATCTTCCTTATACGCGTGTACAGTTGAGTTGTGAATCGAATCTACATAGTGTGGAGGTTTCCTTTGATTAGATGGATTTTTGTTTCTTAATCTGTGCGAAAGTCTGCGTTTATCATTACTATAGTTGAATTGTATATAGCTCCTCATAATCCTTGGAAGCTAGTTTCATCTCATAAGTTTGCTCATTTACGAACCCTGCAGATTGCAGACAATGGAGAACAGCTAGGCCTGAAACATTTCAGGCCAGTTAAGCCTTTGGGTTCTGGTGACACTGGCAGGTCCGTTTTTATATTTTGTGTGTATTTCATCAGTTTGTTATGATACCTAAAGCAAAAACATCAATCGTTATCTTCATTCTAAACATTATTATCTCTGAAATTTATTCGAGTTGTGAATCGTATGGCAGTGTGCATCTGGTAGAATTATATGGAACCGGGCACTTCTTTGCCATGAAGGCTATGGACAAGGGTGCCATGCTCAACCGCAACAAGGTACTAGAATGGAGTTGACCCTATTCTCTGATTGCGTTGTAATACTGAAGCTGATTCGGTATCTCTCTTCAATGCTCGTATATGACTTCCTGTCCCCTTTTTGTGTAGGTGCATAGGGCCTGTGCGGAGCGAGAAATCCTTGACATGTTGGACCACCCTTTTCTTCCTGCACTATATGCTTCCTTTCAGGTTAGACAGAGAAAATGATGTCATAGTAATATACTAACCAAGTATGCCTAGTTTTTTGTAATTTGGACGCGGGTTTGCACACATGCTTCGCAGAATATTTAGTCAAGGCTTATACACATGATTTGTCACAAGTAAATCCTTGATATTCTAATTTCCTGATAAATTTTCAGACCAAAACACATATCTGTCTGATAACTGATTATTGCCCCGGTGGAGAGCTATTCGTGCTTTTGGACAGCCAACCACTGAAGGTGCTGAAGGAAGATGCAGTGAGGTAATAACAAACTATAGTTTACATCATGGTACTTGTAGAAATACGCTAGATCATGGTGAATCCATGCGTAAGTTGTTCCGACATTACACCGTGATATAGCTGACATAAATTCTCGATGATTGTAGATTTTATGCTGCGGAGGTAATCGTTGCATTGGAGTATCTTCATTATCAAGGTAGATTATGAGTTGACTACATATATATTCTCCTTTTATCTGTTAGCGTTTTCGAAATAAGTAAATATTATGCTAGTGAAGGATGAAGTTGACTATTTCCTTGCTATTCCTTGTTTCTGGTGTTTCTCATGCAGGTATAATTTACAGGGACTTGAAACCAGAGAATATTTTACTCCAAAGCAATGGCCATGTGGCCTTGACAGATTTTGATCTATCATGTCTGACATCCTGCAAACCACAGGCAAGTTACCTACTTAAACTTCCTTTTCTTCCTGTTTATTAATTCCTGTTCTTCTACTAAATTGCGGAGAGAATAGTCAGCTAAATTGATATGATTCCTATTCTCTTTGCAGCTTTTGATTCAGAGTACAAACGATAAGAAAAAACATAAAACGCAGCAGCCTCCCATCTTTATGGCAGAACCTGTGCGAGCTTCAAATTCTTTCGTTGGCACTGAAGAGTATATTGCTCCGGTTTGTGCACTTTAAGCTTGCATTTTTCCTTACGTTGCATTCGTTGCATTTGGTTCTGTTTCACCAACTGCCCCTTTATTTTCACATCTTTGCAGGAGATCATAAGTGGAGCAGGCCATACTAGTGCAGTTGACTGGTGGGCTCTTGGTAATTATACTCATCTTTTAATCCTTCGAGTGCTATAGTTATTTGATGAAATCTGTGAGTGATGTATGAATCGATATATCAGGTTATGAAATTGGTATCTTTGCAGCTGTGGCATTCATTAGCTTTAAATCAGCATGCTTATTATTTCTCCAGAAAAAGAAAACACTATAGTTCTACCTTGTAATTGTCGGATCTCTTGTAGGTATTCTTCTATATGAAATGCTTTATGGATACACACCATTTAGGGGGAAAACAAGGCAAAAGACTTTTGCCAATGTTCTTCACAAGGATCTCAAGTTTCCGTCAAGTATCCAGGTGCAAAGTTGTTACTTTTTCTTGATTCGTAAATCATTCAGGGAAAATAGAAAGAAGTTTGCTCGATACCTTTGACTTATATATGGAATCCATTCATCGGGAGGGGAAAAAAACTACCTATAAGTTTTCTATAACCGAAATGGAAGTTTCGATGCTTGTTTAAACTTTAAGTCTTGAACCGCTGTAGCAATGTCTGGGGATTTTGACAAGTTTCTGTTGAGTGCAGGTCAGTCTCAGTGCGAAGCAGTTAATGTATCGGCTCCTACATAGAGATCCCAAGAACAGATTGGGCGCGCACGAAGGTGCGAACGAAATTAAGAGACATCCATTCTTCAAGGGTATCAATTGGGCACTAGTTCGCTGCATGGTAAGACTAACTGTCCTTCCAATGCTTATCAAAATGAGTTCAGAATTGATTTACAGGAAGTTCTTTGCATCATCATACTTGCAAAAACAATCTACTAAATATATCATAGACGATTCCTTTCTGTTTCTTTTTCTGCTTACCATCCTCTATGCTATCCTCAGAATTGTGTGTAGTTACTCATCACATCTATCAATGTGCAGAATCCTCCGAAACTTGATGCTCCTATTCTTGGCACTGAAGCAGAAAAGGTGGAGAAAGTCGAGGATCCCGCAATGCAGGATTTGCAGACAAACTTTTTCTGAAGAGGTAATGTCATGTGTCATCTTCTTTCAAGGAAAAGAAATGATGATTCCTTCCTTCCTGGATGGTATTCTTAGAATCGTTCCCGGCCTGAGTCACGGGTTTTTTCTACTGCAGATTTGAGCTTTGTTAAAAGGAAAATGGCTCCTTCAAATGGCTCAATTTTCTCCTGTGGTAGATATAATTCTATTGGCCTTGCTTTGTGTTCCTCCCATGATCTTTAAGGCTGGTTGCTTAAGGAAGTTAAGAGGTTTTTTTGTTTTGTTTTTTGATAGTTTCTTGTGAAACAATGTTTGCTCCTTGTAATGGTTTTTTTCTGTAATTTGTCTTGATTATCATCTCTACCAAGTTTTGTCATTACATTTGCTTGATCAAGTGTATATCTTTTGCTTCTTCCTTCATTGTGCCTTGTGTAATCAACTTTACCACAACATAATCCTATTCCAGGAATGTGATAGTAAAAGTGCATATTTACCATAATACTTATGTTGTCACGCTTTTCGCCCTAAAGCTATTACGTGCATAAACTATTTTTATGTTTTAACAATTAAATTCATGTTCATATTGTACTTACAGATTGATTCTAGTGTGACAATAAAACGTTTTATACCCTACTTTTATATGTAATGAAAGGTGCGAATTGTTATACACACATAAATGAGTGATCTTCTATCAAAAAGAAAAATGCAACAAATTCCTAGCTGCCATTTTGGACTCTAACATGTCTAGCATTTCCATGACAACAAAATGGTGAAAGTTAAAAAGGTAAAAGTAATTAAACACAATTAACTAACTAACTAACTAACTAATCATGTAATGAGTTAAGCTTTTATGACTTAAACAACCCTAGGACACAACCATCACTTGAAAAGTTGTAAGAATTACAATAATTAAGATTCTGGTCCCAAAAGCTGCTCATCAAACCATCAAGATTTGAATGCAACAGAGACAACAAGTATGTATAAAAGCCCTAGCCCTACAAATGCAGAATTTTCATGTTCTTCTTTCACTGAAATAGGGTTTGAACATAAATGGACTTGGCAATTAGCACAATTGTTTTGTTAGCTTTCAATGTTAATATGATGTGGGCCCTTCCCAACATTGAATAAATACTCTTTTAATCATTCCATCTCAAAGAAAAGAAGGATGAAGGACAAGATGTCAAGAACTCCAATTTTCCAATTGCCAGTGGCCCCCACTTTGTCTCCCAATTCTCCCACCCACTCCCTTTCCTTTGTCATTTTTCATGTTTTTATTTTTGGAGATTTATGATTATTTTTAGGTTATTTATTTATCCATCCATTTTTTAAATTTTAAATTTATATTTAGATCTTAATGATTTTGAAGTATTCATCCGATCAAATGAATACATCCATTTAATTTTTAAGTTTTTTAAAATTATTTTTTTAACCTTAAACTTTTCTTATTTATACTCTACTATGATATATCAAAAAAATAAATATTTAAAACCTTAAAAAATAATGATATTATTTGATATAATCATTAACCTTTACTATTCACATACAAGTACATGTACAATGTAAAATTTAAAATTATTTATTTATTTTAAAAAGAAAAATTAATATATATATAAATAATACTCCCTCCATTTTTTAATAATTGTCGCTTTCCTACGGATTTTTTGGTTCATCTCTTTTTGTCATTTTATCTTTTCCGGAGCATATATTTTGTACAAATGATAAATTAACCTGTCTGCATCAATCCAATTTGATGGTGTGGTAATTTAATTTAAGCGAAAATTAAAAAACAAAAAAAATATATAAAATAAAATAAAATAAGAACAAACACTAAAACCACATTTAATTAAAAGTGGGGGAGTACATTTTTTTTCTTTCGTGTTCCTTTGTGTTAGCAGTTTTAAATAGTCTACACTCCATTTACTTAATTACTGTACTATTACTATCCCAGCATTCAATACTCTAAAATCGATTCCACTCAAAGAAAAAAAGGACTAAGGACAAGAACTGCAAATTGCCAGTGGCCCCTCGGTGCCCTCCACCTCATTCCTTTCCTATTTATTTTACTCGAGTATGGTATGGTCTCAAGGAGAGATCACTCTCCTATGCTCCTAGCACAAATTCATTAATACAAATTCATTAATCTAGCCTTAAAAATAATGACCGTTCTAACATTATTTTTTATATTTTTCATACTTAAATTTAAAATTTAAATTGAGACCGGATAAGCTTTTTACCATTTAATCACTAGTTGATTTTTAATGTATTAAATTATGTAGCATTAAATACATGTTCAAATTTATCCCCTATTTATAAATAATTCATGGCAAGAACTGTCATAATCTCAAATTAATTAGGACCCTATACTCACGAAATCAAGACAATTTAATTCTCAACAAGAACCAAATTGACCGCCCTATCGGATTAGCATAACACGTGGAAAACCCAATTTTTTTAAATAATACAAATTTTGAATCTTCACCCAACTTCATCCTGACCGTATTAACCATTAGTGTCATCTTCCTCACTTTGGCAAAAGAGATGCACCAATCCTCGCATCTCAGTTTTGAAATTTTACAATTTTACAATGGAAACAAAACAA
>NBIL01141051.1:0-17881 GCA_002752925.1 Viola pubescens var. scabriuscula
TTTTATTTTACATGAATATTATATATATATATATATATATATGCCTCTATAGACTTCATAGCTGGGTTATATCAGCCACAAAGCCTAGAATCCAGTGGAAGCCACCATCATCTCCCATGCTTAAGTGGAACATTGACGTGTCTGCGTTTGGTAAACTAGGACTAGCGGGAATTGGAGGAGTTTTGAGGAACGCAGATGGTATTATCAGGTGCGTGTTCTCTTACTTTATAGGTGAATGTGATTCGAAAAGCTTTAGAATTATCCTCTTCAATCCCAGAAGCCTAGCCTGTCGTTGAGTCTGACTCCGCAAATGCAATTGGTTGGGTGAAGGAGAAAAATAAGAGAACATGAAAATTTCATATAGAATTCAGGCGCATAAATGAATCGATTAGGAATTACTCTTTCCACCCTATTTTCACACATCCTACGCGAAGCAAATCAGTTTGCAAATGGATTGGCGAAGCAAGGAGCATTAAGACAGAATGATTTCATAGCTTGGATTTAGAAAGTTGTCCTGCACCTGTTTGTTCTTGATGAATCTCTGGTCGTAGGCTGTTGCAGTACTAGGGAGCTGCTCTTGTAGGCAATTAGAAAATTGAGCGGCTTTACGCCTTATGTACCTTTTAAACGCCATTATTAATAAAACTGAGTTGCTTAGTCATTTACATAATTAAACTGATAATTTGCTTTTCCACTCTTCTTTTGGAACATCAATCAAACAGTTGAATAATAGCCAAAATAAGGGTAAAAATGATTCTTCTCCAAGTCCATGCTAGGTTTTAGAAGATACAATGTAAAAATAGCCTTTTATTGTCCAAAAAAATATTAATGCTGCATTGCCCAGACACTAATGAACTGCTATTTCAACAATTTAATCCTCATTTTAGCCGATCATGCCTACAATAACATCAAATTTATTCAGATGATTTCAAATCACATTTACATAATTCTCCAGTATCTCATTCACATTTTGTTCGCCTCCGAACACCCGCATTTAAACTAGTTTGTTCTACACTAGCAATTAAAAAGTTCATCAGTAAATCCTTGTTGGTTTGGCTTACAAATAAGCTGGAAAGTCATAATTACTGGTGTGAGACAAATATAGGGTCCACAGACAGTTGGTTTGTTGGAGTTGGAGCACCCAAGGCGACAGTAGTACACTAGTAGTACTAGGCGGGCCATTCATGTTTTGCCGGAGGATCCGGGTGTAACGAAGTCGTTTCGCTTATTTATTTATTTATTATTTTATTATACCACTTGGTGAATTGTGATGGTATGTGACGATACGGACTAGAGACGAGAGATAGAGAGTGATAAATTGAGCATGTAAATATAACTAAATATAAAACTCATGTTGCCACCGGTGAGAAAACTGAGCCTGAGTCACTAAGCAGTAAGCATACATACATTCCCGTGGCTGAGTCAAATTGTCTTTTTTATCTTTTCCTTCTTTTCAAATAAAAACCCATGTACTAGTAGTACATTCCTCTCCCTCGAAATGAGCATTTCGCTGTGATTTGTGGTTAGATTGTGCTGCTGTAACACTCCAAAACAAAACAAAACAAAAAAGGATCGAGCTATGTACAGGTCAATCACGCCGGACGTAGTGCCTATTTGATGAAAAAGTCTGCCATGACTCATGTCCATGGATATGATGTTAGGTGAAGAGCAACATTCTTCATCTCTGCATATGGTAGAACATGAAAGAAACAGTAAATAAGCCAGGTGCCTTACAGAGAGTGAGAGGCAAAACCAACAATTCATCTTGCATCGACTAAATGATTTACTTACCCGTCAAAGTCAGCAGAGTTCGTATTATTTTGTGTGTTGTTGTTCAGGCATTGTCCAATAATGACATGAGAAAGCTTCTTCTTTGGAATAATCATATATATGCTCATCCGTCTGTTGTAAAAGATCTGCAATTCCTTGGCCAGCAAGAGCTTGTTCCCTGCTATTGCCAAAAAAGTTACCCAATTAGCACACAGTACTGGACAGCAAACTCCTGATGAATGCACAGATGTTACAAGGCATGAATTGATGTTACATTCTACCGTTTTCTTTCTAATCACTAGTTACGAGCTAGATAAATGAGTATCTCTATAGTTCAATAACTTTCTGTGTGCACCAACCAACACTCATAGCTAAGATATTCTATCCACATCCAGCTCATGCATTACCACAAATTAAATGGACTGATGACTTTGTACTTCTGTTCAAGCATAGGTTAATGGAACTTCAAGGATTGCTAGTAACTAGACCAAGATAAAGAGACAAGAGTATTCAGTGCACTCTGATAACGAATGGCAGATTATTTTGAGGCAACAGCACCGAAGAGGAACTTACAGCTAAACCGATGTGCTTTAGATTTTCCAATGACTCAGCCAATTCAATTTGTTTTGATGCAGTTGCAAGCAGTGCCTGGAAAAACAGAAGTTTAGTTTTCATGAACAAAGCTCACAAGATTGGGAATTTTGCAAGTGATGCAGTACACATTCCATAACAATATCTTACTTTCTTTGTCTTCTGTAGATCGTGCTCTATACATTTTATACGACTCAAAGACTCAAGAATCATATCCTCCTTCTCAGGAGGAATTTTGGAAGGCTTGCTGACCAGTTCATCAATCATTGTTTCCAAATTTTGCAGCCTCTGCCAGCATGGCTGAAGTGTATCCTCTTTTATTTCTGGTGAGTTGCCTTGCTCCTGAGAATTCGAAATTCCCAATGCTGGGGCGCGCTGGGTTTGAAATGCTGCACGTCGAACAGAAAAAACCCTCCTCATCCTTGGCAGAAGAAGATATATCCATACTACCAATTTGAGCGCGAGGTGAAATACATAACTTGCTGCTTGGGGAATAAAATGCTTTATTGGCATTCTTCGAGCCACATCATCTGTTGAATAACCTGACACAAGTACCAGACCTGACTACTTAACACATGCTTTCATATTCACGCTTGCATTATAATAACTAATAAGCACTCATTTCAAAGGGAAAAAAATACAGAGGAAGGTTAGTTGAAAAAACATAAAGCACCTACTTGTTGAACCAGCATCTTCAGATCTTGCAGCATTCTGTTCAACTAAGCTGCATGTAGAAGCAGGATCACCAATCCTTCCCTAGTACAATATAGGAGCAAATTAATATTATAATAAAAAAGAGCTACTATCATTGCAAAGTGGTGTCAAAATTAACAAACTCAAGACTTCCATCTACATTTTATACAGAGGAACAGAAAATGATTGCCACATGCCTTGCACCTTCATATTACTTGGAGAAATTGAAGTTTTTTTCAGAAGAATTTTCTAAAGCATATATATAAGGAGATGATTCCATTGAACAAATGAGGATCTCATTAAAGTAGTATGGTGCACAACATTGTAAAAAGCACCAAACAAATTCGAACCAAGTTCCCCTTCAATCTGCCTTATGTTGTTCTTTATCATTTCATAATTGGCACATTTCATCATTAATACTCTTTCCCTAGTAAACAGTATAAAGTTTAAACATATTTGACAGAACATTTCCTGAGAAACTAATCTTCAGTGTTTCATTAAACTGTGAAGTTCAGATAACAGAGTTGTGAAATTTAACAAAAAAAGTATATATAATAAGAACCACTGCACTAGGAAAATGAATATAGAAAAATAATTCTAGGAAACTTACTTCATCACGAAGTGGAGTTAGTTCAATGAAGCCTGAAGTACTTGGCCTCATGTCACAGCTTGAATCAGCAGAAAATATTTCACTTGTTGAAACCTATACAAAGAAGAATTGTTTGTCAACAGATATGCAGCAGAAAAGAGGAAAGATGCATAGGTTCACACCTCACCTTAGAGGCAAAAAACTTGACTTCTAAATCATCATCATCAGAGGAACTTCTCATTTTCTTCAAATACATAGTTTCTCCAGCCTGAACCAGCTGCAAATCACAAGTCCCAAGGATTTATGTTTTGGAAAGAAGACAAGCATATTGTACAGCAATGCAGTGGTTAAACATAAATAGTGCTGCTGCTGCCTGGTGTTTCCAACTGATGAGGATAATTTTTTTCCCTCATCTTTGACTATAACTGTACCTTCATTATTTCTGGATCATTCCAGGGTCCTTTGTCAGATCTTAGGCAACCACCTTCATTAGCGCAAGAACAGGTTCCACCAAGAAAATCTGGTAGTTGGCTGTATTATGAGAAAATTCCAAGGTAAATTTTTGTGGTAAATAGATATTTCACGTTGAGAATATGTATTATTGGTTGAGGAAAAAAATAAATCCAACCTGGGGTCTATAATCTCGAATAACCTATTTTGGAACCTGTTGCCCAAAACCTGTAGAACCAGATCAGAAGGATTTCTAACAACTAGAGAAAGTAAAAGGAAGAAACAAAATGAACATTCTCGTACATGTATCTTTGAAGTAGTCTTTGGATCAAGAAAAGTCTTCACTGTATTCCACAGCAGTTTGAATCCACTACCAGCATTAACAATGAACATCTCATGTAGTGTCTGTTCGGAATGAGCAAATTTCAGATTAATACCAAGTAATCCAGGTTAACTACTATCTAGTACCACTGCAAGAATTAAACTACCTCAGGGTAGTTGTCACCGTCAATTTTCTGCATGCGCATAATAAGATCATGAGCAACCTTGCCAAAGCTCATCCAATTCTGCACAGCCAATAAAATATCACCATTAAATAGCAATAAATAAAAACTCATTTGTGATGCATAAGCTATGGTAGACTCAGAATTACCAGTCCATTCACATCAAGGATTGTTATTGCGGAATCTATATGCCTCTTGGCTGCTATTGAACAAGCAGGGAATTTCACAGCAAAAGTCTTCTCAAACCCCTGGACATGGTATTTTAAAAAGCGCTCTACAGTGGTGACACTCATTAGCTTGCTAATGTCAACTTTGCCAAGTCTTTCGATGTAAATCGGTCGGCCCCCTTTGTCAACACCATGATAGCCATGAGGATAATAACGTTGAACTTCGTCAAATTCATCAAATACAAAATCCTAAATAAGCGAGAACATATTAGGCCATCTCTTACAATTGATAACCAGCAGGATAAATGGTAAAATAGTATTAAATTTTCAGCAACAGCTACCATGAAATTCAAACCCTACCAAAAAGCAGTCCCCATTTGGCTAGTCTAAGTCTTGATTTCAGATAAGACATTGGCCTCTGTGCATAGTCATTTATTCATTTCTAGAAGTCAGAAGTAAGAAATTGCTACCACAAGAGCTTTTTTACCTGAAAGATGGCATCTACTCCATACTCTTTCCTCCAGTTAAGCATCTCTGACCACATCAGGACTGTTTTATCAATGTCAAACCTCCTTGCCTTTAGAAATCTGCATACATGGATTCAATACCCAAAAGCATAGTTTAATTAATTATAATTACAGTCCCTAGAAGAACAACAATGCGCAGTAAGCAGAGCAGACAATCATCCAGAATGCAAACATTGGTTGCAGAATCTTAATAGTAATTCTTGAGACTCCAATATGTTAGTAAAGACACTGTTTCCAGTCAAGCATAGTTGACAACCCACAAGTCTCCCTAAATGAAACACCCCCAGTCTCATCCAAATGTCATCTCAACTAAGTACTGATATCATTAGCTTATCAGAGAAGAACACCTTAAATGAAAATGCAACCATAACAGACCAGCGAGGCAGCTACAGCATCAAATCCCCATAGACCATACTGTTTCTAGCTAAAACAGCTACCGACAGAGTATATGGGTTCAGAATTTACCTCAACAGTGTGTGGTAATCATCATGTCGAGCTGGAAGCAGGTCTTTGGCCATCAACACTTGACGAAACGCATTGACAGCCGCCTCTTCCTTCGCGTCCCTAACATCATGAATCGAAATTGCAGAGTAGCGGCAGTCTGCCACTCGCCTCCCGCGCTTCCTAAGACTATGGGTGAGTCTCGTGGAAGCACTCATTGCCTTTTTCTTAAGAGATCTAACCTTCCTTCTCTTTCTCTCGTCCTCCGATATCTCCAGATCCACAAATCTCCCTCTCTCGTTCTCTTCGCTCAACAAAGTTCCCCCTGCAATAACAACAACAAAAATCACATTACAGGATACACCATCACATAAATCCAACATTATTACAACAAGACACATATACGGAGCTGGAATTGACCTTGCATTTCTCTGCTGGTATTGAGATGAATCGGAATTCAGGTTATATCTGGATCAAAGAAGGAAACCAAAATGAATTCAAAATGAATAAAATAGTAAACAACAACAGATCTAATGGATCGTCAAAAAGAAATCTCCATTAAAAAGAGTCGTTTATCATAAAGAAATGACACGGTTTTGGAATGATCAAGGGACGGAATTAGATGGACGCAACCGGCATTTGTAGATAGATACCTCCAAGGAAATCGCATTCACGCCATTGATGATTCCTTGAAACAGTAGTTGCACGTATATAAGGACATGTAGAGACACGTGTACCAGAAATGGGCGTAAAATATAAGTGCTGTTTGGTTTGGTTAGCGAAGCGGGCCACTCTCTCTCTCTAAGCCTAAGGTGACTTTTCTCTTTCTCTCTCTAGAAGGGGGAATGGAAGGAAATGGAAGGAAAGGGAGGGAGGGAGGGAAAAGGGAATATTAGTATTACGATGAAAGTATACGGAAGGAGGGAAGGGAGGTCAGGTCTGAGGTCTGAGGTCTGAGGTTGAAGGGACGTAGCGTTAGCTGCTGCGGTTGCTTTCGAGTAACGAGAACTGAGAGGGAAGTCGTTATCAAATGCGTCTTTTTAGGGGAGAGAGAAAACGACTTGGCGTCTAACGCCCGCTTTGCCGCTTCCGTCCGTTTGTCCGTCCCTCCCTGCAGACACTACTGTCCTTCTGTAGTCCTTGTTTCCGTTTGTTTGTTTCTTGCGCTTAACAGCGCCGTTTGTTAACGGAGAAGGAGAGAGAGAGGAGTTTTGCAGTTTGCAGGAGGAGGTTTAGGCCGCCCACCCTCTTCTTTTTAGTGTTTAGTGTTTACGCTACGCTAATAGTACGCAACAAACAAGTTAAAAAGCAGCTGAGTCTTCTTCGCTGCTTAGGATTGCATCTTTTGATATTTTTTGTGATACAATAATGTTTGCGCTTCTAATGGCATTCCTTTTCTAGACCAATTTTAAAAATTAATTATATTAATTACTATTATTATAATACCTATTTTATAAAAAAGAATATATACTAAGAAGTGAGCTAAAAAAAAATTAGTTAATAATAATGGAAAACAAATATAGATTTGCTATATTTTGTTTTTGGATCCATTAGCCAATGACCGACATCTTTTGAATCCACAAAACCATACTCCGTAGCAAACAACTAGTACAAAAAAAATATTAATATCTTTTTAGTCATTTCGAATATTCTTTTGTACGAGATACTGATCATATTTGAATGTTATTAAATCTTCGGATAAATACTTTATTAATACGATTAGTTGCATTATCAAATTGGGAATTAAAAAATAGTGCACGGATCTTTTAAAGTAAGAAAATACTAATGCAATTGGCGGTTAACAAGTGTTTTGAGCTACTGTATTAAAGAGTAATTATTAGCAGCATCATTAGGCCAACCCACTTTTGGTGGCCGCAACATTACGCCATGATTACTAGTACTGCAAAATTCATAAGAACAAAGAACAAACAACGTGTGGATCGACAACAGAAGTAATTAGCGGAGTTGACATCATCGAACTGGCCAATCAGCGTTTAATGTTTTTTAATGTTTCAGTTTTACTACTAATTGCGGATGGATGAAATGAATAATGATGCAGGCAAATCCTGTACGCGCATTTAATGCTCTCATGAGCGGGCCCCACGGAATTGGGGGAAATTAATTCTCTTTTTGTACTAAAAGAGTTGAATTAATTACTACTGTATGTCTGTGTCGTTTCAGTAACAGCATCCTGTCATTTGTATTTATGTATTTGTTGTTTTATGTAACCGACAATAGCTAGCGTGTCAAAAGAGAATAAACTGAAACACTGTATTCATTTACCAGGGATTTACTAATAAGCATCGGTTGTGGTGGAGTGATCACGAAGTTATCCACGCTTAATTAAATTTTCGAGTTTAAATAATTAAAAAAATTATACTGAAAGAATTACCGAGCTCCATATAAAGAAAAAGGAAATGAACAACAAAAAATACAAAAGGGGAAAAGGATTGTATGGTATCTGGAAGGTTTCTTGAACAATGGCATTTAAAGAAACCATACCTTTTGGCGTTAGCCAACCGTCACGTGTACCAAATGGATGCACGTGACTCGCAGCATGGCTTTCAATTTGTGTTGATACAGTTTTTACTAGTATCTTTTTTACTTACGAGGAGTGGGGGTAAACTGGAAAGTGCCGAAAAACTTTAACGAGGAGATAATTTTTTTATCGCACCACGAAAAACGTAAGTATGAGATCTGAATGAATGAGCATACAATGACACTATCCAGTGATTGCAACAAGAGGTGGATATGAATAGTGGCGCTTTTAATCCACTTAAAAATATAGTTTTTAGAATTGAACCGGGTCAGTTCAGCTGAAAAAAATCAAATAATGGTTGATTTTTTGGTCCATTTTGGCACGAAAATTATTTTATGATTGAACCGGTAAAAATATGGTGACCTGACCGGTTCAACCATAAAACTATTTAAATTGGACTTGTTTTACGGTTCAATTGGTTTGATTTGTCTTTTTTTTTTTTTTAATTTCAAACTTTAAATGACCATAACTTTTGATTTAACCATTGAATCGAGTTCAAATTTAATTGACACATTTGAGACAAAATTTAACAATTATCAACCATTCGGATCGAGAAAATAATATTTAGATGCTCTCAAAATTAGGTATGAAATTTTATATTCTTTTTCTTTATGTTTTCTTGTTTATTTCAAACCAAAAACAATTTATTCCTAATTTTCTCTTATTTTTAGGTTATACATTGTGTCACTATATTTATTAAATGTCAAGTTGATTTTTATATTTTAGCAATCAACTTCAAAATCAATAATTTTTTATAAATAAAATCTCTTATGTGAATTTTAAACCTCTAAATTTCTACCGATATTTTTATTGTTCGTAAGAAATTCAATGAGGAAATCTCATTAATGACTCTTAACATTATGTTTATCCGGAGAAAAAGAGCATAAAAGATAACATTAGGAATTTTGTCAGACTTTTTTCTTCTAAGATTGGCATATTTCGCAATTCGCACTCTTTAAAGATAACCTTTTCTATTATTTAAATAAATAAATAGTGGAGTTCAGTTTTCTCCCTTTTTTTTTTTAATTAAAGAAAACTTTACACATAGTACATGCTTATTTATATATTTTACTTGCACACCATGTTATGTTTCCAGCCAATCATGTTTTGTGCTCAATAGAAGAAACTCAAAAAGAAGTTCTTTCACCAGACAACTTAACAGCACATCCTAAATCAAAGTAAACTGTCTCCCATCTTATGATAGTGTAAGAATAATAGCATTGTTTGCTGGCCTTTCAGCCTGGCGGCCGGCCGGCAGGCAACCACAAAACACAGGGGAAACTATGATCCCACTATCCTATGTTGGGCCGATGTTGATTCCAAAACAGCTTCCAAACAAACTTTGATCCAGCTCGGAATTATTCACTAACTAATAGCAGATCACATATATATAATAACAGTCTACAACATTAAACTCTCAACAAACAAATAGTTCAGACAAATGATTCGTAGAGTTTATATACACGTCTCTAACTTACTGTTGATAGGACGGAGTGAGGGAAAGCTATAAATTGCAGTCCAGTCAAGGCACTTCTCAATTCTGATCATTATAGCATACGTGATTTAAGCACTATCAAAGGTTTCCGGGGACACACTTCGGCTAAGCCTTTTCTCCATGGATGCACTTTGACTCCGTCTTCTCTTCGAGTGCACCTGAAAATGGACAGCAGCCAAAATGAATGAAACCCAAAGAGGCATCTCATCAGATACATACAAAAATCCATCGTGCTTGTAATAGAACAATATAAAACTACTTGCAAAGAGCCAAATATATCTGATATTATCTATTCAAATTTTTGGGCCTGGAATT
This sequence comes from Viola pubescens var. scabriuscula, assembly GCA_002752925.1. Lineage (NCBI taxonomy): Eukaryota > Viridiplantae > Streptophyta > Magnoliopsida > Malpighiales > Violaceae > Viola > Viola pubescens. The sequence continues at coordinate 10,081 of NBIL01141051.1, forward strand.
CTAACTATAAATCGTGTTCTCCATACTCAATGTACCAGTTGTTCTCCTTGAACATGACCTAAATCCTTCAGGTTTCTTGACTAATCTAGTCACCAAATGTCTCTCACTGCTAAAAGCTGAGGATAAAATTCTCTAATTTCCTACCTTAATTTGTGCTTTAATATCTTTATTTGGATAAAAAACCAAGACAGCATCTAAAATACAAAGAACAAATGCCACCGTTAGATTATAAATCAATACCATGACCAGTTGGACAACCCAAATTAATGAAACCTAAAAACACTTTTTTTCTTTAAATAAATATTCATTATCATGCCAGATAGTAACAGAGAAAAAGTTAACAATACAAGTAACAGAAGGCAATGACGATGGGCTAGAACATGAGAACAGACTAAACACATAATGTTAAGAGAACGTTGTATATGCAAAGAGTGGCAAGAGGAACTCTTGTAGTGCACCTTAGGATATGAAGGGGGCAAAGAAGCCTGCCGCAATGGTTCCCTCAGCTGCTGAATAGCTCTAAGCTGGTTCATTATGTCCTCCACGACCTTCAATTGAGCATTTACCTTTTCCATTTGGCCGGTAGAAAAAGGCAATTTTTCTTTCCCTTCTTGCACTATACGCAGCCTTTCTCTAAGCCATTCAATTTCGGTATCAAGTTTCAACTTTTCACTGTCAGCTGCAGATGGTGGATTCCGCTGAGTGTCAATGCTCAACGTCTTGCAACGTGAATTATCTGAAACTGACATCTGGCTACTTGTATCCAAATGGCTTTCTTGATTAGGCGTAATATCTGTCAGGCTCGTACTTTGACAATCACTCAACTGATTGCCACTCCAAACACTAGAATCTAAAGCACTACTACCCTGTGCTCCACTTTCTTTTCGATCATCCTCTTTCCAAACGATCGTTTTGTCACAAATGACATGAACATCATAAACAGTTGGTTCTGTCTCTGGAAAGGATCCATGTACTTCTTCATTGCAATGTTCCTCGTCTTTGCCAACCTCTTCCTCATTGACACCGTGAGCTTGGGGTGTCATCATTCCTAGAGATATCATACTAACATCCCTTGCTGAGGAGTCTGTCTGCACTCCATTAAAAAAATTCTGAACCAGTCCATCTGAATTGGCTAAATCAGAAGTTAACTCCTTATGGTTTGACATAATGCCTTCCCCAAGAGCATAAGTCGATGAAAAGTTTTCAGTTACTAACACTTCACTGTCACCTATGAACTTACTGTTCTCAATACGTTGTGAAAGATGTGCATTAGAATCAACTGAAAGTAAAGGTCTTTGTCCAGAACTATTAACCTTGCCACTCGCGTAACAGTCCAGCTGCTCACTTTCTGAGAAGTCTACCTCTTGATTATCTTCAAGTTCCTGCCGATAAGCTTCAAGTTCCTTCTGCAGAAAATGATTCTCCTTTTCCCTCCGAACGAGGATTTCTTTCAGAATGTCCATCTCTTCTTCATCATAAGTAAACTTTTCATCTATCATCCTTTGATACTGCCTCACTTCCATTTCTACGGCTGCTTTTTCCTCTTGCAACCGAAATATCATGGCCATGGCTTCATCAGCCGCACTAGCCGCTGCAGCCCTCTCTTTCTCCAATTCTTGGTAAAGAACAACACGGGCATATCTCTCTTCTTCAAGGGCGTGTTCCAACAGACTGGTTGGATTTTCATCCTTTCCAACACTAGCCTGGCTGTTTTCAGCATTGCTTGTAAAGTTTCCAATAGACGATGAATCCCTTCTGATGTTCTCTCTTTTCCCATAAGATCCACTCAATCCAATACTACTGCCAATTCTTTCTCCACAGTCAATACCATTTGGAAACATTCCATCATCTGAAATAGCATTAAAAGAAAGGTCAGTCTGCATTCTAGAGCACTGTTAGACAAAATTCCCAAACAAGCGAGTTTACTACTCATATTTGAATGCAATTCATAACTTGCCGTTGCAACTGAAATTACAGCAAGCTTTCAAGTAACCAAACACACTATCATCTAAATCCCAATTGAAGGACATCAAAGAAAATAACAGAATTCCCCAGCCAATTAATAATCCAATCAATGTAGCAGAAAGAAAATTCAGATATACAATCACAACTGTAAAAAATGACAAAAATGAGTTGCAGGGAGGGTGGCAGCTATTGAAGGTAGATGATTCACTCACCAAGTGGACCATAATCTATTCCACTTGAAGGATCCAGGCTTTCACTGATTTCATTGCCATTGCAAGGAGGGCAAGAGACAGCTATCCCGATCCTGCCAATGGAAGATGAAGCAGAAGATAATTTTCCATAACCAAGAGAAGCTCTCCTACGCCGTCGGATCCCAGACTTCTGCTTCTGGTTCAAAATTTTCATCCCCTTAGCATCATACTTAGTTTGACCATCAATGCGGTCATCCAATCTAGCACCTGAAAACAAACCAGAACATGCTTCCCCGTCCACTTCAAAAATCCGATCCCCACATAACCTACCTCTGATGTTTTCTCCTTGTAAATTGCAAGATTGATCCCTAACGCTAACTGAATCAAAAGGGAACCTCCTCGTCACCAACCCCATAACATAACTGATCTTGCTCATTGGCCATTCAATTAAAAGCTCGTGGAAGCACACGTTGCTGTTTTGATACCCAAAAAACCCAGTACAAGGACATGGCATGGAAAGTTCAATAAAGCTCAACACTTTGGAAAGTAAAAATGCAAGAGTTGATATACATAGCAGACAGTAAGCAACAACAAGATGAGCAAAGGCCAGCATCAGACCAGTAAATGTCCAGGAATGAGTGATCCTCATAGCTATCCTCCTTTTTTACAGCTTAGGACACAAAAACACGGACCCAACGACGCTTCAAGAACAAAAACTGAAAACGCACCAAGGAAATGAAAGGCTTGAACTTTTAGGGTACAAATAAAAACAACCCACCATAAGAAATTTGCTATATCAGCACAGATTTCTTAAACAAAACACGAAAGTCTAGAACTTTAAGAGAAATCGCGATCTGGGTATTAATTAGCAGATAGAGATCACACAATAAATTCTTAAAAGACAAAGTTGAACAAAAAGAAGAAAGACGCCTAGGTGAAGAAGCTGAAAAGAACGAAGAACCTGGGATTTACAACCGGAAAAGATGATGTCCTAGAATGGCAGTGCTGAGGTAATTTCACCAAGACAAAGAAATTAGGAAAGGCAGTAGCTTTAGGATTCCCACGTGAGAAACAAAAACAAACGACTACTACTTTCCGGTAGGAAATTAGGAAATTCCCAGCTCCACGCTTCTTCTTGACGTCATGCAAGACGATGAAAGGTAGCGAGAAAGGGAAAGTAGTTCATTTTAGTTTTTTCTTCTTTTTTGGATTTGCCTGTCTGGAGAATTATGATTAATTTGGATATTTATTACTAATAGTTTGCTTTATTTTCTTTCTTTATCCATCCGGTTCCATTTTTCAATAACACCAGATATGTTTTTACGTGATTAAATACAGTTGTTCACTTGTTCTAGTAAATTAAAATTAAAATAAAAAATAGTTTTTCTCTGTTACGAAAATAAATGCGACAACAAAAATGCCTGAATTGAACAATTCTCGAGAAGACCATCTCTTGCGGATAGTTTCCCGAGTTTTTTTTCAAAGGAAAAAAGAAGAAGAGAGAATTCGCCGTCGCGCTTCCCAACCACAATAAAAGATTTTCTTTTAAAATGAAACTAGGAAGATATTTTGGAAAAAAAATATGAGCAGGCGGTCGCTCTAAATAACTGCTCGTTAATACTCTCTGTCTAATTAGTTAAAAAAGATTTATTTAAATAAATAACCTTTCTCCGCCGGTAGCTTGTATTAAATCACTTAAAAAAAGATATATTTAAATGACCTAGGATAATTTTTTAATAATTAAATAAGACAACGTGAAATGCCTAACTGTCCCCTCATCTTCTCAACTAAATTTTACTAATTAATAGTACTAGTAGAACTAGAAGGTTGAATGATACCGTCATGTGTGTGTACTTTTCTTGTCCATAGAAAACAAGATTCCCTTACCCTCTCTCTAATATTCCTTTTAGGTCTAGAACTAGAGTGATGTTGCTATTAAAGCGAAGCTTAGTTAGTAGAATATTCCTCTTTTTCCTTACACTAGCAGCATTCTTTTTTTCTTTTTCTTTTTATCATGACACAATTAGCAGCATTCGTTCGTTCCTGGCCACATGGACCCAATCAAACCAAAAACAGTCAAAGTGTCAAACACCCGCGCGCTCCCACATTTTTGGCGAACTCACTCTCCAATTCTGTGGCGCAGCGCAGAACAGAAGAACCAAAGTTTCAAGAATGGTTTTTTCGTCGGTTTTAACAGGTGGGTCATCCTTAAACCCACCATCGCCGACGCCCATTTCCCGCACCCGACGAGGGTTGAAGCACCCAATTGTAGCTCGGGTCACTGCCCCTTGTGGTTGTGGAGTGATAAAGCAGCAGACTTTGAATGTTTCAGTCTCTCAGTTCCTTAGAGGATCAAATTCCAAGTAAGTCCCTTTCCTCTCTGATTGTTTGGCCAATGTCAAGTTTCTAAGCGATTTGTTTTGCATTTTGTTGGGTAATTGATTACTTTATCGGGTGGTGATAAAAATCAGAGCCTTTTGTTTTATTATCGCTTGTCAAAGTGAGAGCTCTATTGCATTTTCAGGAAGATTTAATAGTTAGGCTAACTGATTTTACTGTGTCAAAGAAATTTCTTGGATTGAAACTTTAATCAAAATGCACCTTTTAAGTTATGCCTAATGTACGGTTGTTGCAGTGGTTTTTCACGTGGAAAATGGAAAGTCATGTAGTACTGTAGTGGGTGATGACATATGTATATGGTTTGTTACTGTCCTTGTGTATAAGTATTGTTCTCTCACTTGTCTTCAATTCAATCCAGTTGTGGATCAAAAAAGTAGCTTTTAATTCAGTTTCTGCACCCACTTTGGGCCACTGTTTGATGGATTACAGCTCAACACCGAGGCATTAATATGTCGTGCAACTCATCATACAAGCAGGCTCAGAAGCAAAAAGAGCGAAGATGCTGACAATTACAAAGCTGCAAATAACATTGTGGATGGCCAGGAAAGAGAGCCTACTGATATGGGAATTTCATTTCTCCTTATATTAGCAATTGCATTGGGTATTGCTGTAGTTTTTACGGTCACATCGGTTAATCTCAACCAGTCTAGTACAGGATCATTCTTTGGAGTTCAATGTCTGGTTGAAGGTTCTGCATCCTCAGTTATGGGTACACCTCCGGTGGGTTTTTCTTTCAAAGCCTTTGGATACAGAATCATACTACCTGAATATGCACCAGGGTATGCATCTATTCTGCTGTTGACTCTGTAGATATAAATATTTTTCCATTTGGCCTGAATGATTGTCAGAACATTTGTAGAACCTTGGTGCAATATTCTGACTGTTTATCTGGTTCTTAGACCTCATCATGTCACAACATGGCTCCAGGAAAATACACCTGGATAGTTTCACCTTCCTGTTTGTATTTTGTTTGTCCAAACAATGCACCCTGCTGAAGCATGTTCTTGAATACCTCTTTCAGATGGATCTATTTTTGGTTGCTTATGGCTGCTGGTTTTGGACTTTTCATCAGCGAAGAGGCTCTAAATGTTTGGGTCTGTCCTTTCTTCCTGTCCTTTGTTTTGCTAACACAAGTGCTAAGTTAGCTCTTTCGGTTATTCTTGGCTCTCTGTCGAAACTTGCCGTGACTTTGTGCATTTGTCTATTTGGTTATTCTCTTGCATACGGTCCAGGTTGGCATAACTTTATCACGGATGCTGACTTTGGATGGGACATGGCAATCTCTTGTTGCCTCCTTCTCCAGAAATGCTTCATACATTTTGTCCACGGTTCTGTGGGTATACTGGTCAGTGGCGACCTGGCTTGTTCTCTAGCATAAAAATGTGTGTTTGTTATTTGGTCAATTGTGCAAGGCTAGAACTTAAGCCATAAGAGATGGGTTTCTCTCTAGCAGTCAGTACATTGCAGTTTTAGAAGGCTCTGAAGCTTAGGACTTGACTCTTGCTCAATATGAAGCTTAGTAACTATTGCCTTGAAACTTTACTGGTGTGAGGCTTAAATTCAATGGTGATTGTTAGCTACCATTTTTAGTGTTGATAAGATGAGAATACTTATTTAATGGTTGATTTAAGTTACCAATTAAACAGGCAACAGAGCAAAAGATTGGCTTCTTCCATCCATGTTTCTTTTTGAATCTCATTTTGCAGTTTGAATCTTCAGCGGGGTCTGTATCAGTGACATGATACCATTCTACCTTGGGAGGCTTTTCAGTCAAAGTGGGGCATCTGATGATGTTTGTGCAAAGGTCTGTTCTGTTTGCTTGCTTCTAATCACTTCTTTGTTATATAAGCTATTTAATTTTGTGTAGGGTAACTTGCAATTTCTTGCTATTTTGAATTATATTAATGATGGCTATAGTTAGGTATTGGGGAGGAAAGAGTGCTGAGCATTACACGTGCTGTGCAAAAATATGGCAATCTCTCTGGGTTTGGTAAGTTAAGGAGTTTGGCTAGAGTTTTGCATATATGCTTGTTCAGTTCACAATTTATTATGTCTAGTCGTCTACTAATTTTCTGATACTTCTATGCATTGTGGCCTGCAGTGGAGCGGCTCTCCCTCGGTGTGAGAAATCCTACAGCTTTCCTGGCAGGGACATTGGTATCATTGTTTTCGTATAGACTGTGATTCTCTCTTCATGAAAAACACTGTCCATTATTCAAGTTAATGGCGGTTTTCATCCGTTTTCAGGGTATATCTCCAGAGTGCTTCTTTGCTGGGGTTTGTTGTGGTGGCTTAATCACACTTCCACTTCAGGTCCTTCTATTTCCATCATAAAATTCGCAGTCTTTGGTCCGACTGTAAATGCACCCATCTGCTTGCATGATCATTATATAATCTGTAATTCTTCTGCTTCTATGTAAAATATCCTTCAAAACCTTAAGTTGGTGTCCTTGAAACCCCATAAATAGCTAGCAAAATGCATACTTTAGAATTTTCTTTTGCATAAGGTCCTAGTGAGCATGCTTCGATGTTCGTGAGTAGGAATCCTAATGCCATACCTTCTTGTTTCCTCTGAACTCAGCTGGGGATTGGATTTTTGTTGCGTGAGCGCCCTGTGTTTGCCCTTGCTGCAGTTGCAACAGTTGTGGTAAACAAAAGTTTCCCTTTTTCTCTTTACTTGCGTATGTGTGGTTCTTATTCGGATTTTCCTGATACTGATATCTAATTTGCAAAATTGTACAGGGAATTTGGACTGTGTTCCCCTACGTTACGGCTGCTCTAACAGCATTATTTTTCTACCTGCGGCGTCGCTACTCTACCTAGCTCTACTTAAATTTGTGTTCCAACTCAGTGATAGCCTGAGAGAAAAGGTCTACAAGTACAAGTTGTCAGTTGTCAAATTTGTAAATGCAAAGCATTTGATATACCCAGTAGTTCATCTTCTCGGATAGCTAAGGTGCTGTTGCTAGAAGTTAGGGTTCTCCGTCTTGAATCCAATTCGGGTTCTTGACAAAAAAGGGGTATAAAACCATTACGCAACGAGCGAGTCCAATACTAGTTTTGCGAAAAGATTATATTACTTGATGTTGAATGATAGATAAAGTACACAGTTTATAAATACTAATAGCTGTTATGAATTATTGGATGCATCATGCACATAGTCAGCAGCAACAGCAGAGGCGCTTTCGGTACAGCAGCCTCACAAGTCAGCACAGCAGAGGCGCCTTCGGTGCAGCAGAGCAGCA
>NBIL01141072.1:0-14119 GCA_002752925.1 Viola pubescens var. scabriuscula
GGGCAAATCAGACGTATCTTGCCCTCGAAAAGGGCTGAAATAAGGAGGAAATCATGCCCAAGAAACGTGCTATCAAGAGACACGAGCAAAAGTAGACAAAGAGTTATGCTTGATAGTTAATTTTTCAATTAATTCAATATCATGAAACTCTAACCATCCATTAAGCTGCTCTAGGGCAGGAGTTACTTGGCTGAAGTTGTTATTATGTCTTGCTCTACTCTTTGGCCTATAGGTGTAAGATTTCTCCAGAATAGTGTGCATGTCACCTCCATCAGCTCTAATTGGTTATTTTCCCTGGTTTTTCGCAGCAGCCTATGCGCTCATGTTCTCCATCTCTTACGCTGAGATGGCTATCTTTTATCTCAACACATCAGTTACTCCTACCGAATCTTTCTTGTTCATTTTTGCGGGGATTTCTTCCTCTATTAGCAACCCCTTTCTTTTCAACATTCTCTTCTCCCTAGAATCCAACTCTTTGGACTTTTCCTTCCCCTTTCATTCCTTTAAATTGTTTAGAGGGGTATCGTTAAAATCCATGCTTGATTTCGCCTCCAATAGATCTTTTTTCTTAATATGGAGGATGGGATCACTAGCGATATCCAAATCTTCCTCTACTTCTTCTTCTTTGTCGTTCGCCAGCTAGGTAGTTAGAGTGGGATCCTTCGCAGTTGTTGTCTCGCCCTCTGCCACAGAAGCTTCTTCTTACACCGAATCAGCCTTCTTCCCAACTGAAAATGGGTCTATGTTGTCAGAGGTGGCCTGATCTTTTTCTATGGTCGGATCCTCCTTTTATTCACTTCCCAGTGTAATTGAAGAAGAGCTCTCCTTCAGAATTGGGGGTTTCAGAACCTCCTCCATTGTACGTAAAACCCTAGCAACATAAATTGGAGTTGCTGCTTTTAGAGTTTTGTGGGTCTAGAGAGGGTTTTCTCTAGCAGAGGTGAGAACAGGGGTGGTTGAGAGGCTTGCGGAGCTAATTTGGGTGGTGATGCTTTTGTCATTTTGGTTGATGGGGTGGTGGATCCAGTGGGACGTACTGCGGCGTTCTTCAATCGGGCCATTGATGATGATGGAGATGAGTAGGAGAGAGGTTGAGAGGAGCTGGAAAGGTTTGGAGAGGAAAAAAGAGTTTGTGTTAGAGAGGGAAACTGGAACATTGAGAGTGAGTATTTTTTTTGGGGACTAAGTCTCACTTATATAGTGTTGGGTATTGTTGATGTGGCATTACTCGACTCTTTTATCTAACATCGGACTTGATCTTCCCCTTTCTATTTCCCAGTTTCCTGATGACCTTATTCTAGGCCTAGATTTAGGTTATTAGGGCTTGACTCTTTTTGACCTGAAATTAAGACAATCAAACAGAATGAGTTCTCTTCTAGGAAAATGAATGGTTTTATTGAAATTAAAATTAAACACAAAATTAAACATGGGTTGCCTCCCATGCAACGCTCTTTTTTATTTTCATGAGCTCGACATCACGAATCCTTTCTTTCACTCAATCATAGAGGCTCCCCCACCCTATCTTCTTCCACCATTTCTGGTTGGAATCCTTTATAGAATGGCTTGATCCTTTGTCCATTTTCTTTGAATGCTCCTCATGCCTTTAAATCCTATATTTCTACTACACCATGAGGGTAGATGTTAGTTTTGACAAATGGTCCATTCCATCTAGACTTAAGCTTACCAGGGAAGATTTTGAATCGATAATTAAATGTCCCACAGTAAGTGTTTTCCTTGAAATCATCTTGTCATGGTATGCCTTAGTCTTGGTCTTGAAAATCAGAGAGTTCTCATATGCATCATTTCTGGGTTCGTCTGGCTCATGTATTTTCAGCTTCCTATTCATTATTTCTTTGTCCATCTCCATATTGCAGTGTTTTATAGCCCAATAAGCTCTATGCTCCATCTATACTAGGAGATGACAAGATTCTCCATACACTAAATTTTAGGGAGTCGTCCCTATGGGTGTCTTGTACGCAGTTTTGTATGCCCAAACAGCATCATCAAGCCTTTCGCTCCAATCCTTCCTTTCTGGGTTGACAATATTGCTTAGGATGAACTTGATTTCTCTATTTGACACCTCTGCCTGCCCATTCGTTTGGGGATGATAAGTTGTTGTGTAATGTTGTATTTTCTGATAAGAGAAGCAACAACTTTGTTACAAAAATGGGTATCCTTATTGCTTATGATTGCTCTGTGATACCAAATATGTTCAAAATGCTAATTTTCAAAACTAAGACCACTGTTTTGGCATCATCAGTTATGGTGTCTTTCGCCTCAACCCATTTAGAAACATAACCTACTACTAATAAGATGTAAAAATTACCACAGGAATTTAGGAAAGGTCCCATGAAATCTATCCCCCAAAAATAAAAAATGTCACAAGTCACTACATATGTCATAGGTATTTGGTTCCTAGCATTAACATTTCTAGTTTTCTGACAATCTGGACATGCATTACAAAAGATATTACTATCTTTAAATATTGTTGGCCAGTAAAAACCAGACTCTAAAATTTTCAATGTTGTTCTTCTAGGACCAAAATGTACTCCATATGCATATGAATGACAAAACTTTAAAATTGAAGGTGTTTCTTCTTTCCTTACACATTTCCTTAACAATTTATTTGGTCCTTGTTTCCATAAGTAGGGACCATCCTATACATAGTATCGAGAGTCTCTTTTTATCTTTTTTTTTCCTCATACGTAGTAAATTTACTTGTTGCCAAGGAGTTGGCAATATCTGCGTACCATGGAGTTAACTCTAGAGCTATAAATAGATGGTTATCTGAAAAATCATCTCTTAGTGGATCAGAATCTAGAATGGATTGTATTCTGCTGAGATGATCATCTACCAAATTCTCTCTGCCCTTATTATCCTTGATCTTTAAATTGAACTCTTGTTGAAGGAGTATCCACTTGATGAGTCGTGGTTTTGCATCCTTCTTGGCCAATAGGTACCTATGAGCTACATGATCAGAAAAAACTATCACTTTAGTTCCTATTAAATATGATATGAACTTATCTAATGCAAAAATAATTGCTAGGAGCTCCTTCTCTGTGGTGGTATAATTTTCTTTGCTTCATCTAGCATTCTTGATGTGTAATAGATCACATACGAATCTTTTCCTCTCTTTTGGCCTAAAACTGCTCCTATGGCTAAATTACTTGCATCACACATGATTTCAAGTGGTAATTCCCAATCTAGGGCTTGAATTATTGGGGTTGACATAAGCTTTTCTTTAAGCTGATCGAAGACTCTTTTACACTCTTCATCAAACTCAAACTCAACGCCTTTCTGCAGTAATCTACACAAAGGTTCTGCTATCTTTAAAAAATCTTTTATGAACCTTTGGTAGAAACCTGCATGACCCAAAAAAGAATGAACCTCACGCATACTGGAGGGGTAAGGAAGTTTTTCAATAATTTCAATTTTTTCTTTATCAACTTTTATACCTCTATGCGAGTTCATGTGGCCTAAAACTAATCCTTGGTCTACCATAAAATGGATTTTTTCGTAGTTAAGGACTAGATTAGTTTATATGCATACTTCTAATATCTTTACTAAATTGTTTAAACATTGATAATCCCATACATCGTAAAATCGTCCATAAATACTTCAATGCTTTTCTCTATAAAATCATAAAAGATACTAACCATGCATCTTTGGAACATTGCAAGGGCATTGCATAGCCCAAATGGCATCCTTTTGTATGCAAATCCCATGAATGAACAGGTGAAGGTTGATACAATCCTAGTTGCCTAAGCTCGCTTGAATTGACGATCATTGTTGTAAGGTTCGAAGTTGCGCAGAATTATAAATCAATCTCTCCTTTTCTTTGTAAGGCACGCCATAATCCACCTTTTTACCGCCGATCTCCAAGTTGAGGTTCTAAGGATAAGATTTGCAAGAGTCCACTCGCAAAGCCGCCACCTTAAGCTAGAATCGAGTCCACGATCCTAAGGGGTTTTTGTCCTAGTCCACGAACAGATAAGTAGAGCAATGCTCTTTCATAAGACAATGTCTTAAATCTCAATTTTCTGAATAATCAATCTCAATCCACTTTATTAATGAGCACAATCGGCTCTATATATAGGCATTCGCCCAAGTACAAGTTTAACTATAACTATAAGTTCTAATGCTAATAGGAATAGAAGTTCTACATAAGAAATAACTCTAATAAGCTAAATAATTAATTAATAGATAATTAAATAACATTCCAGAAGATTAGCTCACTTGGGCTCAGACATGGCTCGTCATGGTCCAGTCTTGGTCTAGTCGCATGGACCTCTTGGCTCTGTCAAAGTGTGCTCTCGGGCTATCTTCTTTTTTCACTCGTGAATTTCCACTAAAATTTGGTCCAGACCCTCTACTCATGTCCCTAAACATGTCACAAGGACGATTGCTCAGGCTGGACCTTCCTAAACTCGATTGGCTCCACTGTAAATGCTTGGATGCACCTTTAGAACCCTTCTGTGCGTTATCTCTATCCAACCGTGCGTTTGGCTTCAAACTTGACCAGTACACTCCTTAGACTCTTCTCTATCTTATATTCATCACATAAGTCTGATCAGAATCCATCTTCTATGGTTTGGCTCAGTTGGCGCGTTGTAGTGCTTATGCGGGCGCGCTAAGGTTTCTACAGCCTTGTGCTAGGCGCGCATTGCTGCGTGATGGCCTCGCGCCTTGTGCTAGGGTTTGCACATGACATGGTGCTAGGATGGCATAATTCCCTCCCTCTTTGAAAAGATTCACCCTTGAATCTATTTCCTCAATGATAGTAACACACCTCAAGTCAGAATCAACAAAGGAAACACAAGAAGGAAAGGGTTTACCCAAGGCATCCATCTCGACGTTGGTGCCTTTGTGTGCGGTGGTGGTTTGGGTCAAACCAGCATATCTCATGGCGGCTGTCTTGTTGATTCGAGTAGGCAACCGAGGATAGTGTAAGAACGCCCTTCCTCTTTCAATAATTATAAAGAACCGCTTCAACTCTTCATAGTATCCCTTAGCCGAATAATGAACACTCAAATGCTCTATGTGAGCTACGGCTTGCTCAAGTGGCACTTGTGCGAACAACAACTCTTCAAAGACATAGCTCTCAGCCCTTGACTCTTGTATTGGATCATCATCTTTTAATTTATTTTTAAATCTAGAATCATAAAGATCTATGATGTCCACATACCTACACAAATTCGCTCATAGGAAAGAAAGTCGTCATATACCCTCTTGGCTAGGGTTTGTCACATTTGGCTCCAACGAACCATTTGGTTTCTTCCACTCCAATTGCCACAATTTAGACAATTCCTTCTACCTCAAAACATCTTGCTCTTGCTGCCCTAAAGAAGGTACATAAGAAGAAGAGAAATTAATTAACCCATGCTCACTCTTTTCATGGGGGTTATTTTGTTCTTTTTCTTTTAAGGCTTCCAACTCTTCTAAGCCCTTTTCTTTTCTTTCTTTCTGAAAGTCCAAATAAGACTTAGTAATCCACTCTTGATCCTTTTGAACTTTTGAAGGTGACAAAGGCTCCAAGGTGTACTTTTGGCCTTCCTTGTTAACCACATAATGATTGCTCTCGCCTTTATGATCCGCTTTCACATCATATTGCCACGGTCTCCTCAAAAGAATATGACTTGAAGCCATGGGTACAATATCACAATAGACACTACACTCAAAGATTCCAATAGAAAATGAAATAAGCACACAATGTGTTACCTCTAACTCATCACCGTTATTCATCCATTGAAGCTTGTATGGCTTCTGCCTCTTAATCAATGGTAAGTTGGGCTTGTGCACAAGTAAGTCGCTTGCACAATTAGTGAAGCTCCCATTGTCTATGATGATTGAACATTTTCTGCCCTTCATTAAGCATCTCGTGTGAAAAAAGTTGCACCTATGATCCAAGTCAATCCCCTCGGCCTTAGGTTGTGTGCTAAGGGTTGGTATAATCATAAGCAATCGACCCTTCGCGGCACTTATAACCTCGCCATCATTCGACTCACTACTCTCCTCAACCTTCTCACACTTAGGGGTCTCGGCTTTGCCATCTTCATCGCTATCCAACTCACCATCCTCCTTTATGATAAACACGCATTTGTTGGGGCATGCCGAAGCTATGTGTCCTCGACCGGCACACTTGAAACAAACTATGCCTCTTGTTTGCTCTCTAGAAGGTGTAGAAGATTCTTTACTACCCGAACTTCTCTTTGGTGCACTAGAGCTTGAACTCTTAGTCCCATAATCATAAGGAAGCACCTTAGGAATCAGTGTTTCACTATTTTCTTCCTTCGCCCAATTCGGTTTCTTCTAATCCTACTATTTGCTAGGGTAAGACTTCGTCTTCTTTTGCTTCTCAATCTTGATGGCCATGTGTAGCATATCCTCCATGAAATTATAATTGGTCAATTCCACTCGGTCGGCTATCTCTCTGATGCGCCGTCGAAATGCGTCAAAAATAATAAAGAAAACCTAATGCCTAGATGCATAAATAATTTATATAAAGCGGTAACAGGGCCACAGAGATTGAAGGAAAGACGTCTAGCCCTAGATGTATGACAGAGATAAAATGCACAGATCCGTAACACTGGGGGGTTTTGGTTGGTTAAGCAAGTCAACCAAGATAGAGATCGTTACTAACAAGACAAATAATAAAAACAGCAGTAGAGGGCAAGACAGGGCACTCAATAGGGTTAACAAGGGTCACTCAATTTGGGGTTAAGATCCTTGTATTCTTCTTGAAGTTTATGAGTTATTTCCTTGTTTATGTTCATCAAATCCTCTTCCTTTGCATCCATTAATCCGCTGCACCTCCTCAATCTTCTTAAGACGTTATCTTCTCCATTTTCCATCAATATTTTGGCCATCTACTCTTCCAATCCGTCGGCTACAAATCCAACCGTCTAAAGGCTAGATCTCCACGCATTCAAGTACCTAAACCTTCTCTCCTTGGAAGCTAGGTTATATCACTAGGGTTAGTGCTCGTGCTCGCATCATCCGTTCCTTCAAAAGGAGGTATTTTCATCTTTATACTTCCAAGGTTTGAGTCAAGTCGATCTCCAAACCTAGGTCTCCTTTCATCATCCCGATTATACTACCCTCACCTTTCATAGGCTTCCTCACGCTCAACCTCCTCATACTAACGCTCGCATCATGGTTGGCGCTCGCGTCCGCCAGCGTGCCTGTGTGGCTCACGCTCGGGTCTGTCTGCGTGCCATGGTGGCTCGCGCTTCGCTCTATCCCTAGGGTTAGAGTTCTGCATCCTTGGCACACGTCTCAGCCTAGGTGCAACCACCTCACCATCTTCATCCTCATCATCTGCCATCTCTCCTTGTGGACTTCTAGGGTTTGGCACTATTGGTATACCATCAATAGGTACTTCAACTCGCTCCCTTATAAGACCTTCGGTTGCTCTCCTCCAGTCATCTATTTCATCAAACCTCGAGTTGATATTTTGTAATAGGGCGATCATCTCTCTCCTCTCCACTACACATGATGAGTGATTCGACATGACTCCTAATAATAATAAAAAACAAAAGACACTTTGGGGACAAATAATTTTTTTCTTCTTTTTTATTTTCTTTTTTTTAATTAAAATAAAATTTCCAAACGGAAATAACAAGACTCAAAATGAGAGGATAAATTGATATAAATCAAACCTTGCAATGGCTAAGCTCTGCTGCCACATGATACGATCCTAGTTGCCTAGGATCGCTTGAATTGACGATCGTTGTTGTAAGGTTCGAAGTTGCGCGGAATTATAACTCAATCTCTCCCTTTTCGAAGTAAGGCATGTCGGAATCCACCTTTGTACTGCCGATCTCCAAGTTGAGGTTCTAAGGATAAGACTTGCAAGAGTCCACTCACAAAGTCGCTATCTTAAGCTAGAATCGAGTCCACGATCCTAAGGGGTTTTTGTCCGAGTCCACGAATAGATAAGTAGAGCAACTCTCTTTCACAAGACAATGTCTTAAATCTCAATTTAATGAATAATCAATCTCAATCCACTTTATTAATGAGCACAATCGGCTCTATATATAGGCATTCACCCAAGTACAAGTTTAACTATAAGTATAAGTTCTAATGCTAATAAGAATAGAAGTTCTACATAAGAAATAACTCTAATAAGCTAAATAATTAAATAACATTTCAGAAGATTAGCTCACTTGGGCTTAGTCATGGCTCATCATGGTCCAGTCGTGGTCATAGTATGCTCTAGGGCTATCTTCTTCTTCACTCGTGCGTTTTCACTCAAATTTGGTCTAGACCCTCTAATCATCTCCTTGAACATGTCACAAGGTCGATTGCTCAAGTTGGACCTTTCTAAACTCGATTAGGTCCACTGTAAACGCTTGGATGCACCTTTAGGACCCTTCCGTGCGTTATCTCTATCCAACCATGCATTTTGTTTCAAGCTTGACTAGTACACTCCCATGAATTTCCTCTAGGGTTTCTACAACCTTGTGCGAGGCGCGCATTGCTGTGTGATGGCCTCACGCCTTGCGATAGGGTTTTCACATGCCATGGTGCTAGGATCACATCAAAGGTGGTCTTCTCTTGATCCTAGGGTGCCACTGGAATATTATGAAAACTTGAAAAACCATCCAAACAATAATAGTGAGGTTTTCCAGCTAATATTTCTAGCATTTGATTTATAAAAGAGTTTTAAGATTTCCTTCTTGACTACCTCTATCATTGGAGGATTCAATCTCCTCTGTGGTTGTGTTGTCTTCCTCCAAATGGATTTTGGGCATGCACTTTGAGGGTGAAATCCCTTTGATATCAGCAATGATCCATCCTATTGCTTCTTTGTAATTTATGGGAACTCTCATCGACTTATCCTCCTCCAGCAGGCTCAATTTACTTGATATAATGACTGACATTGTTTCTTGCTCTAGGCCTAGAAAGGCGAATTTGAGGTGAGATGGCAGAGTTTTCAACTATAATTGTGGGGCTTGCACAATGGAAAGGAGTAATTTGGTGTGAGTTCTAATTAGTTCAAGGCCCTTAACTAGACCAGAATATGCTTTAAAAACATCCAATTCATATACAACACCATGCAACTTAGACTTAAGAGCTATTTCTTTCTCCATCTCAATTAATTAGTTCAAGGCCCTTAACTAGACCAAAATATGCTTTAAAAACATCCAATTCATATACAGCAGCCTGCAACTCAGACTTAAGAGCTATTTCTTTCTCTATCTCAATTAATTATTTCTCCTTTATTCTTTTGCTGAGAACAAATTCCAAAGGATTAGTTGAGTTCATTTCCTGCACTTGATCAACAAAAGGATCAATCACATTAATAAAATTGACATAGTGAAAAACATTTGGATATTTCAGTGTACTGGACATATTAAATTTGATCACAACACCATCAAATTCTAAAGACATGAATCCACCATAAACATTTATTTTCACACGAGCAGTCCTTAAAAATGGTCTCCCTAACAATACATTAGTTGCTTTTGAGGAATTTTTCTCCTCTATGTCAAGGACATAGAACTCTGTAGGGTACACAAAATCACCCACCTTAACAAGAACATTCTCAATCACACATTTAGGGTAAATGTATGATCGGTCCATTAATTGAATAACCACTCTGGGTTTTGTAAGCAGACTAGGGCATTACATTTATTCGTGCACCAAGATCATATAAATCTTTCTCCAGGCTTTTATCTCCAATCTTTCATGGTATTGCAAACATACCTCCATCCTTGCATTTTGAATGGAGCTTCCTTTGTATTACTGCTGAGACATTTTCTCCCATGTTAATCAACTATACTCCTGTCAATTTCTTTTTGTTAGTATATAAGTGTTTCAAAAACTTAGCATATCTAGGAATAGAATTGATTCCATTAAGTAAAGGAATGTTGACAGAAACTTTGCTAAGAATATGAAAAATATCCTTGTCATCTTTCTCTTTTTTGGTCTTGGAAGACCTTTCAGGGAAAGGTAGTAGGGTTACCTTCACTTCATGTTGCATAGGTGTCTTCGCAAAGATCTTGATCAGTACTAGTTCCGGTGGTGTGACCTCAGCCTCTGGTTCTAGTTCATGAATTCGTAAGTCTTGGCCTAGAATTATGCCTTCTCGAGTTGGCAGATTCTTTCCACTTCTTAGCTTTATTGCGCTGACATTATGTTGGGGATTATCTTCAGTCACGGATGGTAGTTTGCCTTTATTTTCTTTTTTACTAGGAGTTATAGCCATCTGTGTCATCTATTTTTCAAGGTTTGTTATACTTACTTGCGTGGTTACTATATTTGCTTATGTGGTTAATGCAAATTATTTCATAATCTCCTCAAATTAGTTGTTAAAAGATGATTGAGGTGAATTGGTTGGTTGTAAAGGGCTTTGCTATTGATTTTGCGGAGGTCTAGGTTGGAAGTTCTGAAGGTTAAATGGAGGTTGGGGTTTTGGATTCCAACTAAAATTGGGGTGTTGTTTCTAACCTGGGTTGTAAACGTTTGAGTAAGGGTTATTGAATTTTCCCATAACCTTGATTGAACCCCATCATTACATTAACCTGTGCTCCATTTTGTAGTATTGGACAAGCATCAGTAGGGTGACTCATTTGACAGCACAGCCCATATGCCTTAACCTGTTGAGCATTTCCTACCATAATAAAGAGCAACATATTATTCATTTCTATCATTTTATTTTCTGAACACTTATTGGCCATGGTTTTTATCAACTATTTTGCTCTTGTTGGAGTTAAGTCCATTATAGGTCCATCGCTTGCTACATCCAGTTTTTCTTTGTCACTCTACTTCATACCATCGTAGAAGTATTGAATCAATGATTGATTTGTTACTCCATGTGAAGGACAAACGACCTGCATCCTTTCAAATCTTTCGAAATAATCCCTAAAGCTTTCATCATTGAGCTGCTGAATTGCAACTAGCTTCTTCCTTGATGCTCCTGCTTTGCTGGCTAGGAAGTATTTCTTTAAGAAGGCGTCCGACATTTCAACCCATGTTGTAATGGTAAGATTGGGTAAGCTAGCAAACCAACTCCACCATCTTCTAATGTCCAAGAAATGCTCTCAATTTTTATCTCTCTATTGGAACATTAGGTGGCTTCAGTGAATCACATTTCCAATGTAGTTCCTGCAAATGAGAGTAAGGATTTTCATTAGATAAACCATGAAATTTTTAAAATGCATGAATGAAATTTATCTTTATCTTCCAATCATTCGCTACTTGTTAGTAATTGATCTAGAAAGGAGTGGCATGTTCTAGTCTTGAATTGAGCTCCCTTAGAGTTCTATTTACATCCACCTCCACTATTTTTGTTGTGTTAGGATTGACTGGTCTTTCATTTTCTTCAAGATCTAAGTCTAGGGCTAGATCTGGATTTTCCTCCTCACGAGTAATAGAACCTGTTGAGGAACCTAATTCTGAAGGTACAGAATGTTCTAATTGCTCTCCTTCTGCACTGGACGTTTTGGCCAGTTTCCTTATCTTGGTCTCAGTTCTTGTAATCTCAAGATTATATGGAAATTCTGAACTTGTTGACCTGGTCATACACAAAGAAAACCAAAAATTAGTTTACCAATGTCCCTGGCAACGACGCCAAAAATTTGATCGAATGCCGAGTTTGTCAAATAATAATTAAGATTGCGACTTAATACTGATAGACAAAATGAATTGTGCACAGTGATAAAAAGTGCGTTCCACCGAGACAAAGGAATAAATTCTGGATTTTTATGATGACTAATGAAATAATACTGAAAGTAAAAATGGGGATATTTTGAATTGAATAATAATTGACAAAATAAAAATCAAATAATGTAATTAAAAATGGAACAAGTCTAGGACTGATTGATTGAACAAATATGATTAAAGATCCTAGCTAAGGCATAGACAAGGTTATGATTCAAGTGTTAATTGATCATTGATTCAGAGATATTCCTTCCTGATTTATGGAGTATCTATAGCAACCAAGTGCACCTAGGTTCCCTCATTTCCACCTGCAACAAGTCACTTAAAGATATATTTATTAAGAGACCCTAATTAATCTAGCAACCTTAAGGTACACTTATAAGATTTAACTACTTAATTGATAAATCCAGAGAAAGACTAACTCTAATCCAAGACTAAGCTACACTTATAGCGTTTAGACCTAATTACACATTCACTATAGTCTCGAAAAGCTTTTGATTGAGATCAATCTAGTCGTCTGCTTATCCTTCGGGCTTTGTAATCTAAAGCCTTTAGGAACTATTGTAACTATTCAAATTAGAGATTAAGATGATCAAACTTAAACCTAACATGAATAATATTGGCATTAAATCAATGAATGGATAAACACAAATGCAGGAACTATATGAAACAATTAGATCTAAAAATCAAACTGAATAAAAAACCTTTATTGCCTTCACTAGGAATGAAAAATTTAGCTAGACATAAACATAATTAACGATAAATGGAAATTAAGAAAACACATAAAGGAAATCTCGCGTTCTATGGAAGGAGACGGCGGGAGCTGAGTGTAGATGAAAACTGATAAGAACTAAAATCCAAGCTGCTTTTCTCAAAATTAAGGGAAAGATTAAACAATATTTTCTTCCCTTAATTCTCTCCTAAGATTCAAAATTGAAAATTGTATCTGATTCAGATCCCTTGGAAAATCTCTAACATCCACGTTCGATCTCATCTAGAAGTTTGAAATGGTTCAAAACGCGCCTTTCTTGATCATCCTCGAAACTCTGCGTTTTGTCACCTTCTGTGATTCTCTACTGCTTCACGTCCTTGTAGGCCTAGACTTAGGCAGTCCACTCTAGAACTCCTTTTAGGGCAAGAGTTAACTTTTGCACAACAATTTTAGTATTTTCAGCATCTTTCTTCTCCATCTCCTTTAGATTCTTGATTCTGCAAAAAGATGAGAAAATGGCACATAATTAGAGAGAGATATTCATCAAAATCAGCGTACAATCACTGGTTCTCGAAAAGGGCAAGACTTGTTAGACCTCTCAAGTTTCCAATAGAAGAAGAAATGAATCCAGACAACATAGTTTTACTTAAAGCAACAAAATTAAGTGATGTCAACATCCCTATACTCGAAGGTATAGAACCCGAAAATCGATTCTTGAAAAGATGAATAAATGATAGATTGGTTCAATTTCCTATAGAACTTGGGATTGGACCCACGAGAACATTGCTTACGATACCCCAAGATTCGGCGTTTTCGTATAGCTTGGCCACGATGCTTTTATCGCCTACTTGGTTGTTATCTTGGGGTAATGTTGGTTAAAGCTTGCGAGGTTGAAGTTTTCTGGTGTGTAGCTGGTCATTTTTCAGTCCAAGAGGTGTCGATATATCCATTTCAGTTGCGGCAGTTTTCATGTGTTGTTGGTGACAGCTCCTTCGCGGTTTTATGGCTTTGTGTCTGGTAGAGTCTGCCGTTAGAGGAGTAGGGTGTCTAGGGTTCTGAGTCAATAAGTTTGTTTTAGTTTGGGTCCCTGGTTGGGTGCGTGCTGCTGCTTGGGTTGATAGTAGTGTGTTTGCTGTCATGCTGCTGGCAGCAGCAGCTTGTTTTTATTTTTCTGTTGTGTCATGTTCCTCATGACACTTTTTCTTCAATAAATCTTCTACCTATTTCTGAAGGAATAAAACTAGACAGATTACTGCTATAAAGGAATATCAATGACCCAATTTCTGAAGGAATAAAACTAGACAGATTACTGCTATAAAGGAACAACACATAGAGGTTTGTCAAGTTTCATATCGAAGCTGGAATCAAACCTGTAAAATTATTTTCATATAATGATAGAATAGAAAGAGACCTCAAGTTTCCAGTTTCATGAGGGATTGGGCTTGTAAGAAAATTCTTGTATAGGTTTAAGACAGAAAGAGTTGTCAAAGATCCTATCTCATATGGGATAGGTCATGGAAAGAAATGCCACATAAATGCAATGTGATGATTTTTTTAAAAATCCCTAGTTTGGTGTGGAATTGTACCATAAAGGCTGACAAGATTAGGAAATGCGGATAAATTGAATATGTGAAGTGTGCCTTTAAGACCAGAATCCGGGAGGCTCAAATTTGTGACAATGGAAGAGTTCTAGTCGCAAATGATTCCAATCCAACTGCAAGGTTTTGTCCCATTCCAAGAAGA
>NBIL01141079.1:0-15950 GCA_002752925.1 Viola pubescens var. scabriuscula
ACTATTTCCGCATTGAAATCCAAACTTCGAACTAGATCGTCAAGAAAGAGGATCCTAGCGTATCAGGATCATATCACTCGGTCAGATCTATTATCATCTTCACCTTCTTTACAGATCTAGATCTATTGTTGAGGAGTGATGAATGTTAACGGGAAGCAGCAGACCAGCGGTGGTGGGAGAGAAGGGGCCGTTGATTTACCCTCCTCGGATTCAGTTTCAAGATAACATTTCTGCATCTGTGTTTGATTTTTGTTATAATTGAAACAAATGTAGTTTGATTAGTGGTTTAATTTTGAGAAATGATTGGAAAATTAGGGTTATAAATTGATTTTACAAATGAAGAAAAGGAAAGAAAAAATATAATTTTAAAATGAGCAGAAAATTAAAAAAAGAAGAAGAAGATGAACAAGAAGATGAAATAGAAGGAACTGGAAAAAAAAGAAGAGAAAAGATGAACAATGGTAGTAATGATAATTAAATAATTTTTCTGAATTAATTAAATTAATTGTATTATTTTTCTGAATTTTTAGATTAATTATATTATTTTTTGAATTTTTAAAATTAATTACATTATTTTTATGAATTTTTAAAAATAATGTAAATTGTTTTTCAGAATTTTTTTAAATTAATATATTATTTTTCAGAATTTTTTAAATTAATTATATTATTTTTCAGAATTTTGAAATTTTTTTAATGATTTTTTTGAATAAGAAAATAAAAAAGAAAGAAATTTTTAAATCTTTTTTTTTTACCTAATTACTTGCTACAGCGGGTTTAAAAGAAAAAAGAACTGTTGTAACATGTAAAAATAAACAGATCTGTTAGTTTGACTAACAGTAAATGCTATTTTACCTTTGACTATGAGTTTAAGGGAGGCGAAATAAAATTTTATAAGTACAAGGGAGGAGTCTGTTTTTCACGATAGTTCAGGGGATCTTTCTACAATTAACCCCTCTCTTTATCATTCTGGAGATTTTTTATTTATTTTTATTATTTTATCCTTTCTTTTATTTTAATTTTTTTCTTTCTGCATTTAAAAAATATATATTTTAAATTATTAGACCTTTTTCTGACAAAAATAATAATAAAAATAAAAAATTAATAGAATTTATCTTCATTAGAGATTTTTGTCATGGCGAGATTAGAACGACAAACGGACATAATGTCGTGACCAGATGAAACCAAAAAAACGTGAGGTTAAAATAATCATTTCGGCAAACGTTGAAGATTAGTCAGTGTATTAAACGGTATATATATATATATATATGAACTGTTAAATGACATTTTTTTCAAGGTATAACACTTTATTTAATCTGGTCTCTAAAGTTTATATTTGTTTAATATGATCCCCAAAGTATAATACTTTGCTTAATTCCCCCTTCTAAGGTTTTCCACCAGCGTAGTGCTGACGTATAAGTTATATTTCACTTATCAAATGACCAAATTAAACAAAGTATCCATGTTTAAAGGACCAAATAAGATAAAAGGTTATACTTTACGGACCATATTAAATAAATTTATACTTTAGTAACGCATGTTACTTGCACCCCACGTGGACCAATATTGGCATGTCATCAATCTCAGTCGGTTTTAGTAATAGAGGGGACTAAATTAAATAAAAGTTTATAATTTAGGAATCAAATTAAATAAATTTATACTTTACGGTCCAAATTAAATAAAATATTATATTTTATGGATAAAAAATGTCATCTGATCAATTTATTATATTTGGTTTTTCAATACTTACTATATTTCCCTCACCCATAATATCCATATTATGGTATTTAGTTAATGGAAAAATTCTTCTATCTTTTCTTTCCTTTTGATTTTGTTGTTAAATTGTTCAATATTTAATTATTTATTATGGGAAACAAATCATAACATCTAGGCTCAATCACCCATTTTTCTTCAATTATTCAATTGTTTACAACAAAAGGATGGAAAAATAAGGTGGAAAAAGCATAATACTCCTATGTTATGTAGTGTTTGTCCAATTTTGTCAATTAGGTTATAAGATAAACAAATTTGGATAGTTGGCTTAAATATTAAGGGCGTGTTTGGTCCCTATTGTGCTGTGTTGTGAGTGTTATGTGGTGTGGCGCTGTGAAATAAAACAAGTAAATTGTTTGTTTAGAAACTAATATGTTGTGCTGTGAATTATTATAATTAAAATAAAATGATCTTTAAAAGTTATTAATCCAAACGTTGTTAGATACTAATTTATAACATTAAAATTTGTAAATATATAAGATTTATTTATTTTAAAAAATAAGTATTATATATTAATATATTTTTTAGACTTAATGAGTAAATTCACCCTTGTGTTTGTAACTCTTTTCCAAATAAAACTGTGTTTTCGACGTTTGTTCAATTCGGTTCAATTTAATCTCTCAATTTTGATATTATTTTAATCCTGAAAATATATATTTTTCTTACGTGAAAATTAAAAAAATACATAAAATAAAAATTGGGTCTCATTACTTCTAGTCTTCCTTTTGACCGCGCCACATCATCCCTGCACGAAAAAAGAAGAAAAAACCACACGTCATCTTCTCCTCCACTCACAACCCAACCCCTAATTTCCTCCATAACCATCTCCATCTCCTTCATTCCAAACGTCATATCCACCACCAAAAACTCTCCTTTGCATTATGAATAACGTAATCTAAAATCAATTCATTAATTGAGTAGTTATCATCTTATTTAATTTATTTAATTTGCATTTTTTAAGAAGTCGGGAAATAGAAATTGTGAAAAGTGGGCAGACAAAAGAATGGGTAATGATGCCATGAAGATGAGGAGAAGATGTATGAGTGAGCCAATTGACTTGGCAGATACCAAATGATGGATTTGGGTTGACTCGTTTTAAGAACCTAGAAACGGATTTCCTCTCTGCTGGTGAAGAGCAAGGCGATGAAGGCAGAAGAGAAAATTAAACACTGCCTCATCGTCTAACCTCTCAGATCTTGACTGTGAAATCCAAATCTAGATATTGACGTGAGATCCAAAGCTTAACTGTAAAATCGACATAGGCTTAGCAATTGAAAACGGAAGAGAGGTGGTGATTGCCGGAGTTGTTGGGATTGAAGTGGTGGCATGGATCTGGTTGAGGAGAGGAGATTTGAGCTGTTAGGAGAGGTCGATGGTGGTGCGGTGATCTCGGCGCTGGTGATCTAGTAGGAAATGGAGGTGGCTGGTTTTGGCGATGGTGGATATGGTGTTCGTTTGGAGTGAAAAGGAGGAGGCGGTGGTGGTGGTGGTGTTAGAGGGTGAGGATGACCGACAATGTTCTGATGCGGGCATTAATTTTTTTAATGATAAAAATTGTGATACGGGTCCCACTTTTTATTTTCTGTATTTTTTAAATTTCCATTTAGGAAAAAAAAAATTCGGCGTTAAATTAATACTCTCATTCTCATTTAATAAATGATATTTTTCTACAGATTTTTACTATTCATAATATTTGTCATTTTATTTTTTTTAAGCATATATTTTGTACAAATTATAATTTTTTTTTATGCATCAACCCAATTTGATGATGGTGTGATAATTTGAGTGGAAATTATGAAAAAAAATGAATCAATGTGGAATAAAATAAGATCAAAAAGCATTGTTTTACGCTTTTCTACTATACTAAAACGTTAGTTATTAAAAGACATAGTGAGTATCAATTTGAATTGAGGGATTAAATTGAGCTGAATTGAACATCGTAGGAGCTAATAGAGGATTTCGAAAACGTAAGGTATTATTTGGAAAAGGTTTATAAAGACACGGGTGAATTTACTTATTAAGCTTTTTTTTTTAAGTAAGTTACTACATTTTAGGTTAATATTTAAAAGATTTAAAATAAATATATTTTTATTTTTTAATACAAATAAATAGTTTTTTAGTGCTGTTTTTATTAGGTAGCGTTTGGTTCACGGAATGTTACTTTCCCCCTTGGAATCACTGTCTCAGGAGAGTGATACCCGAGAGAGTGATTGAGGGGAATGTTAATTTTTTGTGTTTGGTTGAGAGTTAAGATTCCCAGGAAAGTAACATTATTGTGTTTGTTTTGTACTTGAAAATCTTCAAGGAAAGTAAGAAAAATGACTACTTTATCATTTTCTATATTTGTGTCTTTGTTATCTTGTTAGGTGTCTAATTATTATTTTCTATATATACTGTGCTACACAGTTTATTCTAAACACGTTAGACTTTCTCTATTTAACTGTCTATCTTTCAACAATCAAAATATCAAATGGATGTCATTATTTTATAAATTCATTTAATATACATATATGTATAGGTGACACCTCGATGAAAATTTAAAAATTAATATACACGTATATAGTTAATAAGTTATAATTTTTTTTCTTCAATTTTTAGATATATATTAACCTTACTCGTTGTGTATACCATCCATAATACTCAAACTAAAAAAATAAAATCTGATGGATTATGAAACGAGAATAATGGTGAAGAATAAAAAAATCAAAGAAAAAAGAAAATTCTCTTTTCAAAAGAAAGAATCAAACTACAAGTACATTGCAATTTGCACACATAAATCAGCAAAGTTAATCTTCTCTTTTTTTCCATTAAAATAACAATAATAAAAAAGCAACATTACAAGAGTAACAGAAAATAATTACCATTTCTTACTTCTACAGGATAAACATTTTAACATGTGAACATCTAGCACTAAAGCAGGAAACGGAGAAGAACCAAAAAAAAAAAAAAAAGACAGCAAGTCACCTGTTCAATATTTTCAATTGAACAAAGCACTTGCTGAGAGACCAGGAAAATGAAAAAGAAATAGTAATGCTTTGAAGTAAGTGTGTATATATACACCGACACTAAAATTATCGACCATCTTTTTGCTGATTCCACAAGAAGTAGTGCCTCTGGTGTTTGACTATGGTTTTAGTCCTGCAAGATCACATCGACAATGGCGTTTTATCACCGGAACGCTCATCAATGTTCTAATATTCGTTGAACTTGGAGAACAAAATAGAGCAAGAGTTAACCTTGTGTAGTAGGAGCATCTTCATGTACAAAGAAGCTTGCAGCAACGATAACATAGCAAAGAATCAGCATTAACCCTTTGAAGTAATTTGAAGTTCCTTCCTACAAAGTTCACAAGAAATATAAGGAAACGGTTCCGATATCAACTACCTCAAAAATAACATAAATTCAAAAAGAACAAAAAACTAAAACCATGTAGTTAACTTGGTATAATGAGGAAGTATATGCAGCAGCACATGCACAGCATGAACCTAGATGAGATGGCATTGAGTATATTTGGAAGATGGCTAGTGATAAGCTGTGAGAGGGTGGCTTCAGGTGGTCGGACCACGCCTAGCAATTACTTGCATGGGTGCCCGGATGGAGATGTGACCAAATTTTAGGTGGAGAAAAAGAGAGGAGGAAGGCCAATAATGTGTATGAAACTCAGAAATTATAATAGAGAATTGCTACAACTCTTGAAAAATTTAGTCAATTATGATGAAGCTGGATGGAGATGGATCCGTATAGCTAACACCATTTCTGGTGTTGAGGTAAGAATGAATTGGTAAAGACTAGAAGCATACAATACAATCCTCCTTGATGGCATTCCAAGTACGATTTGTCTTCAGGTTTATGTTATTATCATCAGAGAATATTATTCCATCAACAATTAAAATTTCAGCAGTTTCATGCCTATAATATTGATACCAATAATAATAGAAGCATCTTTAAGAATTTTCTACAAAAACAAACCTGCAGAAAGAAGGCCACAACTATAACAGTAATGAAAAGCGTGGCTGTCTCAAAAAGTTGAAAGTTTAAGTCCAAAGGTCGCCCCATTATCCATCCGACAACCACGCAAAAGGGAATCTGCAGTAACAACAGAAGCAGGTTTAAAACAAACAACATAGGTGGCTTTTTGACTACTAAGCACTAGAGATCTCCAGAAATCTCCGCCCAAGAACTAATGTCACAAACAAACTGTTCTAGTTCTCTCCAGCATCCCTTTTTTCATTTAAATTTTGTTCAATATCATCAATACATGGATCAATTTCTTAGTAATCTCCCCTAAAAAACACTAAATGCCACCTCTAGTTATAAGTCATTATAGCAGCAACTGGCAATAAGTTGCCAGCTTTATCAGTGTCAAATTACAACAGTTATTGGCACTATATCACTATTAACTAGGGTAACCAAAGTCAAACTGATAGTTCAGCTTTATTTGTTGAAAAGATGAATTGACAAAAATGGTTAGTGTTCTATCACAACTACCAGATATCAATAAACATACCAAATAATTAATAGTGTTCATTAACTGAAGCTGAATATTTAATTGCAATGATGCGGATTTATTCACAATTTAAGGTTTCCCATTGAAACAAACATTGATGAAAATTGTTGTGAAGGATAGTACATTAACGACACCACACATAGATGACATTTAACTACCTAAGTAAAAATCTAAGTCAAAAAAGGATAAATAAAAAAACTTAACAAAACCCTTAACAGCACCATGAAATGTTTTAGACTTACCCCAAACATAGCTATCTGCGTTGATGACCCTATTGCCACTCCCAGTGATATATCCTGCAGACAAAACTTATAGTTACACGAAGAGATAATAAAGTGCTGCTAGCAGATTATAGGAAAAGAACTTACAAGCTTGTCTTTCATGGCAAACATAATAGCACCTGCATGCTCTGCGGCATTGCCCACAATTGGAAGCAAGATAACACCAATAAATGCAATTGGTATATTCCATGTATGGGATGCCCCCTGCAGAAACAATTACCCACAGAAAGAAAAGAAAGTCAGTACAGATTTGATTTCACTTGGATCTAAATGAGTTCCCTTGTCATAGATACTCTTGGAAAACATATTTTCTTCTTTAGACTTTCTGCACCAACTGACTGTAGTACAAGCAGAGTTTTCTAAAATACTAGTATATGGCATTCTTAGATACCAGGTTAGGAAAGATGAGGTATGTTCTTGAGAAAGCAAGCAATCTCCAATAAATACAATCGATTAAAGAACATTGACATATCCACATTCAAGCAAGAAGATAAGTTTGTTCAAAAGTCAAATATTACCTCTATGGCGTCAACTAAATACTCAGATAGAATGGAGATCCAAGCTGTCATTATAGCCAACCAAATTACCGATTCCCATTTTGAAATCTCTGGGGCTTCATCTTCCTCTTCTAAGTTCTCCACATTCTGACTTCCATCCTAGTTTCAGATGATTTGTGATACTGCTATTATCCTTATGCACGATGTCAAAAAGGAAACTGAAAGTTGATTCTTGATAGATGACAAACCTCAGTAAGAGGCACATATCGTTCTTTTTGATTGTTTAATTGGAAAAATAGATAGGCAGCATACACCACAAGCATAATGCAACTGCTAAATCTTGAAAGAGCCAATTCTGACTTCCCATAATGCACCTCAGTGTGTGTGTAGTGCAGGACAGCAGGAAAAAGAAGCCCCATCACTGCCATCAAGAGCAATCCTGAATTCACAATGGCATTTGCCTGCATTCCAACTTAGTTCAGCCATGGTAACAAAAAGATTGGAAAGATAGGACAACAATGAGCAGGGAATAAAAGGATTGCCAGCACTCATACCTTGTCAAAAACTTGTTCCTTCCTTAAAAAACAAAGCCCCCCACAAAAAAATGCACACCCAAGGACTAACAACATGTTTGACAAAATTGAGCCTAACAATGACAGCTGCACAACGCGCATCATATTATTTCTAAGGGCATAGATAGCTATTATCAATTCTGTCGCATTTCCAAATGTAGCATTAAGAAGACCCCCAACTGCAAATACAATTTCATAAATTATAAATCAGCCACCACAAAATTTATATAGAGGCAGAGAGTGTGAAGGATAAAGAATAGTATACATTACGTACCTGTAGGTCCTGTAAAACAAGCCAGTTGCCTGAAGGACAAAGAGTGATAAAGTAATATCAGCTGCTTGTGAACCAACAAAATAATAATAGCAATAATAAAGAGTTTGAAGCATCAATCCTTACTCTGTGGCATAACCCAAACGCTCAGCCAAAGGTACTATACCCAACAAACTCAAAAGGAAGACCCAACCCTGTAATTAACCTCAATAAGTTAATTAACTAAATTCAAGAACAATGCATGAATGCAACACAAAATATTGACAATTATTACTCACATTATGACCGCTTAATATGTGGACAAGGATTGCAAGAGGCCCAAATGGCAAAAGTAAGTTTAGTTTAGTTGAGAAAACAACAGTCTTGATGCTCATATATACACCATTTTGCCATGAAGTCCTACCAATTGGTGGAAAACCACCAGAAACGAATCCATATTCAGCTATATGACTAGGTTGCATCTTTTGAGTTCCTCTACCCGGGCTAAAGAGGCTCTCATCTTCGAACTCGTGCAATGATCCATTTTCAGCAAACGATCCCATCTGAGACAACAATAAAGACATAATTAGAGACAACAATTTACCCAGAAAAGAAATTTTACTATCCACAAACATTCCTTCAATTATAGGTAGCAAAGTGGACATTATTGTGCAAACAAAGCTTTAATCTACACAGCAGGGGAAGAGTGCATGAAATTCAAGAAAGATATGTTAGAAAGATATGTTACGCAAAATGCAGCAAAGGAACAAAAAAAGGGCCTCACTTTGTTCATTCATAAAAGAAAACAAATGAGCAACTTACTTCAATTTGAGAATTGGCTCCCACTGCTTGTAACTTGTAATCCATACTCTTCAATTACAAGCAATAGTTTACTGCCAACCCCATTAATAAGCATTGCCCGGTCACCCCGCAGTTTTCTCAACCTCAAAGAAAAGAGGGTCCCGGATTCACACGTCTAAGTATAAGCAACAACAACGAAACAAGGAACAACATTAGCAGCCTACTTACACAAGACTCACCACCCTAATTTCTTAACTTGCCAATGCAACAATATATATCCATCAAAAACTCTGTTTTAAGACAAAGAAAGCTATGGTTTTTCCTTATTCCACTTCAATCCCATTTCAATAACCTAATTACATCCCCATTAACGTGAAGAACACAAATCATAACAGCTCTTATGCGACTGATCAGACAGAAGAACAGAATCCACAACGCCAAATATCAAGAACCCATATAAATCTGTTTTTATATAAAAGAAAAAGAGGATAAAACAAAAAGGAAGAAGAAGACGTGGGTAAGCATGGGATCTGAGAAAGGAACAATACCCTGTTGACAGTTTGGGAGGTTGCGGTGAGGGTGAGAAATCAAAACCTCCAGAGCTGCTGGAATTGAGAGACGGGTTGGAAAACTAAATTTAATTTGATTCGAACGAATAAAAAGAAGTGTAATAATAATAATTTTATTGCTTTTATACTTTCTTTAAAAAAAAAGGAAAAGAAATAGATTGACCGTACGATTTTTAACATTTTAGAGAGAGGATGAAAATGTTACAACTATGTACGGTATGTTTAATTCTTTGAACTCTCCGACGTATTCGGCTCCTTTATGTTTTTTTTTCTTTTTCTTTTTTTTTTATAATTTTTTTTTGCTAATTTTAGAGAAAAACACATAATAACGTTACCAGTTGTGCAAATAAAGTTGCAGCATAACTAGTTAATGTATGTATTTTTTTTTGAGTTATGCTATAGATTTGATCTCTAACGAAACAACCATTTTTTAATAATGTTACCTATCGGGGTAATAAATCCATATTCATTTTCTAATTTTGTTTTGTATAAAATCTCTTTAGTATATGAAGTATGAAGGCTTTTTTTTATTAAAAACAATAATTATATTATTAATTATTATTATAATATTATGGATCAAATCTATAATTTTATATCATAAAAAGAGCATACACGAATCAGCTAAACTATAACCTCACGTACAATATTTTTTACTTTAGTATGATTTGAATTTTAAAGTACGCTTGCCTTCCTATTACAATAACATACTAAAAATTGTATCAATATTTACAGAAAAATTAGCAATGGAAAAAGATATTTTTAGCCTAAAAATTTGAAGAACATAGGTGGTTAAAATCTAAAATAAATATCTATTTATATTTATATCAATGTCAAAAAGTCCAACTCTAAAGAGGATTGTTCGTGGCACTTTCGTTTGTTTGATTTGTTTTATAGTAGTAATTAATACTTCTTCTTTTTGCTTATCGAAGAATAATTCTTTTATTTTTGGTTTA
Source organism: Viola pubescens var. scabriuscula (assembly GCA_002752925.1). Lineage (NCBI taxonomy): Eukaryota > Viridiplantae > Streptophyta > Magnoliopsida > Malpighiales > Violaceae > Viola > Viola pubescens. Next base: position 10,201 of record NBIL01141079.1, read on the forward strand.
CTTAGTACGTTAATAGTTAATTATTGGTGAAGTCAGGCACGACTTTCTCGTCACTTGTCAGTGCACTGCTTAGCTTTCACGGCGATTACGTCTATGGTTCCCATACCGTGTGTGACAAAAACAGAAGAAAAGAAGGAAAAAAATCTCTTTTAATTGGACTCTTCCGACATCTCATGTGCTTCGTCAGGCCAATTCTTACGCTTGCGGACTTTATTCATGAATTGTACGAGATAGTTTAGTTGTGACTGTAGGAAGTCATTATCTTATTGTAAGGAAAAAAAATTATCGAATCATATAGTCGTTCATCGTCATTCATCAATTTGGAGCAAGTTTCAACTATTCATAAAATTTTCTTCTCAATCGGCTATGTATTTACTCTTGACTTTCAACGCCGGCGCACGAGTCAGTGACACTGACTACATATAACTTTTTTCTTTTCTAGACAGAAAATATAAATAAGCCCCTACCTTACACATAGTACTACCGAGTTATCATCAAATAAATAATTCAATATCTACAGTTCTACTATTATGTTCCAAAGGTATAATTCTTCCTCAGGAATTCTCAACTCAACAGTGACCATACCAGTTGCTTCTACGTATCCAAACTCCACTTCCTCAGAGTCAATGGTTATTCTCTTGGGTCGAATCGATGAAAATGCAGCGAAGGCGCCACACCCACGAACTTTCATGCCAACAATTGCTCTTTTTTCCTCTCCATCATACTTCAACTCTTTGACGGCCCCTCCTGAATTGAACATCTTAATCAAACCTATCGCACCAAACCGTGCCCCGTTGCACATTTCCTTTACAGGAACCACTGTAAAAATTTCATAGTCTCTGGACTTCAACGTGATCGACATGGTAGCGTCATTCGGAAGATATACTACCTCTCCTGTAAATTACCATCGACAAAAGAAACACTTCAGGAAAACCATTATGTTTATAGAAAACATGTTGAGAGAGCCATCATTTTCAGGGCTCAATCATACTCTAATGAGATTAGTCTCCTATACCCATAAGAGGCAAAGAGAACACTCAGATAGACCCAAAAAATTATACAAAAGAGGAAAGTATTAGCATTGAGAAAACATACCACCAAGATGAGAATATATTATAGTGTCCCCAGTCCATCCATCACCAGCTACTCTGGGTAGATAATTAACATCTTTAGCCCTAACATGTCCAGTGATTGAGGCAGGTTTTTCGTCGTGGATTAGGTTTGCTTTCCCAAACTTACACCATCCAGCTCCCTGGCAGTTGAAGACGCCCATCACGCCGTTGAAATCATTAAGATTCCATATCTTCAGTAGACTGCAAGGTGGAAACTGTATTAAGGGAAAAATAGCCCAAATGTATTTAACAGGTCCCAAATCCAATTCAAATGATAAAATTCTTTATAACCTTTTGTCATCTCTGGCAGGATCAGAAAACAAGCAATCCCTTGTAGGTCTTCCCGGAAGTTTTGCTCTCAGTATAGAACCGTCAGGGAGTACAAGTTTCCTCAGCAAACTAAAGTCGTGTTGACCAGGTTTATCACTGCAAGGTAGGCAGCAATACTCTGAGCGATCTGTTACTTCTATGTTTCCAATGAAATAACTAGCACATGTTCATAAGAAGAAATTGTACCTGACATAAACAGCGCAACCTCCAACAGCACGAGCTGCTCCATGATATTCAGCCATCGGATGTAGGCTCTGTCATTGTGAAATGATTTACTACTACCATCAACACCTTTAGTCTTGTTAATTCATCATAAATTAAGAAAGTTAAATTTTTCTAGCTTACATGAAACATATCCCAATCTGGCTGCATGAACTCCCCAAGAAAAATGGTGTTGTAAGCAACTGATGCTATATGAATAGTGTGAGATGCTGGATCTCTAGGCCAGAAATCATCTGACGCTCTTATGACAGCTGACCTTTTCGCACTGCATAAACAAATTAAGTCACACAAATTGATGAATGTTGACAATTTTGCTGTTAACATTGATAATCTGGGAAAAAAAATGACAAATTTACCTGTACAAACCATCTGTGTTGTGACTCATACAAGAAATGATTCCATTGTCACGGAAGTTTCTAGCAATCGAAGCCTCAAGTGCCTGATGATATTTTCTAGCAAGCTGCACTCTTCCGCCATGGCCTGCTCCAAGAGTTTCAAGGATGTTCTGAACATCAACTTTGACACCATCAATCCCAGCTGACGAAAGATACGAGTGAAGTTCATTGTAGAAGTTAAAAACTTTTTCAGGGTTCACAAGGCCCAGTCCATTTTTCGTAATGCTTTTCAAACTATCACAACATTCATTCGACTCAACCCCAGGAGATGAGACAGGGTACGTCATCTTCGACCCGTAATGTTCCATTTCAGTGACACCAGGCTTAACTCCTCCCCAGTATCCTGTTATTGCATGCCACACATAAGCGTACCTGAATGATTACGAAACAAAGTATAGTGTAAGTCGCGTATCCAAGACTTAATTCAACTAAGAAGAAACATATGTGTTGATCGAGCAAATCATACTTCAATCTGTGTTGTTCTTTCATTTCAGTGACAATATGGCGTAGACCCAAAGCTGGATCCTCTACTCTAAATCCTTCTTTGCCATTCTTCTGGAATTTGTGGTTCTCCTTAATGTTTGTTAATCTGTTCGCAAAGCTGATGCAGAAAAAGAAAACTCATGAGCCATAGCAAAAAGGTAGCATAACAAGTAGGCAAGACAACAAATTGTGGATCGAGTGCTTACTTGGCTGAATTATCTGCATCAGTTCCAATACTAGTGGGATCCATTCCTACTGTTTGCCACCCATCATCTATTATAACAAATTTCGGAGGAATACCACCCTTCTCTAAGCTGCAAGGATGACAAGTTTGAGCTCATCTAAGACTTTAAGTCTGCTACATGCTAGTAGCTTTCAAGAAATAAAGCAACTACTACCTTTCTAATCCTTCCTTTACTCCCTCTGCAGTGACGTTTGTGTAGAAGGCATCCCATGTGCACCAGCCAAACCAGTTAAGCATGTCCGGTATCTGGCACACGAAGCATTATTAGGAATTAAAAATGCAAAGTTAGGAACTTGCATGCAAGTGAATCCAACAACAGTTATTAGGGGAAAAGGAAGAGAAAATAAATGTCTCACCTTCTTCCTCTCGCGATGGCAGAATGTCGGCAAATGTCCCTCAACAGTCCTGCATACAATTTGAATACAAGTTATTCAATTATGTATTAGGTAAGGCATGAGGAGAGAGCAATATTGTCATCATAGATACCATTTTACAAAATAACTAGAGCTCTTAAGACCAGAATATGCTCTATGATTTTGAATTCTAAGAATTGTACTTAATCAAATAATCAGGATTAGCTACTTGGTATGATTGCTATCATTGATGTCAGATTATTCTACTTAGATTTTTGTTTTGTTCATTTCATGATGTGTATTCTAGTCATGTACTTACTTTACTGCGTTTGTGATGACATCAAAAGGATCTGACCCACCAGCCACAAAAACCAGATGACTCCCCTCAAACCCATCGACAGCAGGATCTCCTACGACACAGCAGCAATCGCCATCAACTCAATGACAACAAAATTGCCTACAGAATCATCAGATGCAATCTTAATCAGGATGTTCATACCACTTTCCAAACAGATCTCCAACTCGTTTTGCTCATTTCCTTGCAGAACGGCCCTGAAGTTTCCTTCCAGAATTGGCAGAAAAACTGTATATACTGCAGGTTGCTCTTCTACCCCGTCAAAGTGAGATCCATCGCGAGCTTCAACAATCATAAATTGAGTTTCGAAAGGAATATCTCGGCCATAACTGCCCATCCTTTGTGTCATCCACCACATCTTAAAGCGAAAAGCACACATGAAGCGCAATCCCCTGCGAATCAACAACATTAATTACCAAAACAGTAAAGTCAGTGATCACTGATCAAGAAGTCAAGCCTCACCACCACATAACAAATCATCAATTCTCATCCTAATAAGTCATATTGTTGCATCCAAGCATTCTTCCAGGAAAAAGCTCAAATATGTTACCTTCATGATCGGAATCAATGCTAAGAAAGAATACACAAAATCAAAAAACATATGATCAGAAAGGGTTTGAAGACCCAAGAACCCAGATGATTATAGAACCATGAAAAAGCAAAAAAAATAGTAATGGCATTTCTCCTTTATACAGCAAAGAACAGCAATTTTTGAAGAAAAAGGAAGCAACTTTAACAAAGAGAGGAGAAGCATGTATCATTACTCAAGTTTTCCAACAGGGAAGACTCTCCGGCTGCCAACTTGATCAGATCGGACTCCGATTAAAGCCCCATTGATGAATCCATCACCAGAAGCTGAAGCTGTAATCTCAATGTTGTCATGAACATCTTGCAACACACAATTTCCCAACACCATCAACTTCCCATCTCCCACACTAATCCCTGCCCCAATTGTCATCTTTCAACAAGAAGTAACTAAATTGGAAACAACCCACCAAGAATCAATTCAAGAAAATTGCAGCAGAGCACCAGCAGCAAATCCACACTGCTGATGAGCAATATAACAAAACAATGGAAAATGTTAATGGGAGTTGTAGAGTGAATGGGGTGGTATTTTATAGGAGCAGAAATTATGTGAGCAAGGAGTTGTAAAGTTGAGAAATTGCAATGGAAGGACTCCTTAAAATGAGGGCAGGCATTATAATATAGTCCTTCCAATCCTGAGATTGTGTGCAACTTTAAAAAATTAAAAAGATCTCTCTGTAATGGCGGGACTTTTATGTATTTGGCCTTCTGTGGGAAATTGGAACGGCTGTTGTGTCACTAGTATTTGATCATTCCCCACGTTCTTAAAACAATAAAGTTTAAATGACTGTACGCTGACTGTGTATTTAATAAATATAATTTAATTTTTTAAAAAATATATTAAATAATACGAAAGATTTATATTTATATATAAAAAAAAATTAGAAAGTCAATATATTTGATGTTTTATTTTTCTAATATTATTATTGTACTTATTTTATATTAGTGTCTATAAAAAAAAATTAAAACTTACATAAATGTAATTTTTTATATTATTTATATTTTAAAAAAATTACACAAATATGCTGGAGTCAGCTGATTTTAAGAATGAATCAAACAAAAGTTACTCATTTCCCTAACTAACTCCAATTTGATGGTATTAATAAAATCTAATACAATCGTCTTCTTATTTAATTCTCGAAATAAAAGATTTATATACGTGAAAGTTACTGTTTTTTAGAATTTGAATATGTTAGAATGTGATTAGTTTCTTATTTACTACTGTAATGTAATTTGTGTAAAATAAAGAAAAGGAAAACAGGAAGCATAAGAATCTAACCGTAACTGATTGGGCAGAGGCACAACACAGTGAACACATGCAATGGAACATGGGAGCTCAGAGAACTGAGAGAAGGAAATAGATTTGATTGAATGGATATGTGTGACGTGGAAGTGAGTCATTTACCTAAGGCTAACCGATGATATGATACAATGGTACAAGTTGTCTCGTCAGACGTACTTAGAACAAGTTGCTTTCCAATTGGCAATTCCAAAGGCGTACACAATCAATGTCCATTCGGAGTCCCTGACCACTAAAGGACGTGTTATTTTTAATTTTATTCGATCCAATCCGATCCGTTTTTAATTAACGAAAATGGGCATCACATTCACAACTACGATTTAATATTAGGGTTATAGCATATAAACCCCTTGTACTATACGCGAAAATCA
>NBIL01141082.1:0-19591 GCA_002752925.1 Viola pubescens var. scabriuscula
TATTATTAAGTAAAATTAAGAACTGGGTCATCGAAAAAGCGGCCAAATTGAGTTACACCAGTTTAAAATACCATCAATTAGACACTTTAAATTATTCGCTGAGTATCAAAAGAGCCTTATTAAAGAAAACTAATTCGTGAAAAAAAACTCTTAATATTCACCAAATTAAAATAACTGATAGACATCATAATTTATACATAATTTATTTTAATCTTTTATTCTCTCATGTATTTTTTAAATAGAGTAGTAAATACACCTCTTGAGTTTACTGCTCTTATATATATACTAGCTAGTCTCGCTAGTATTTTATTTCTTCCCCAAAAGAGCATGCCTCTATGCTTTAAGCAGTTAATAGAGCATTACCGTGTACCTTTCATCCATGGTGTTAAATAATGGTAACCTAATACTAGTGGTATTACGGTATATAACGGTTAATGTAATGGTCGCGATAGTCGCGATTACAATTATGTTGTACATTTTTTTTTAAAAAAAATATCTTTCGACATTTTTAATACATTTATAAATAAATATTAAGATATACATTAAATACTTAATTAAAAAAAGTTCTTCATCAAATTATAGTTCAAATTTTACATGCATATATAATTTACACATTTAGAAAAAATTAAGATAATTAAAAATCAATTAATTCATTTCACCTTTAATTTAAGTCTCGGGTTCGAGTTTGGAGAATCCGATAAAATTATTAAAATCATGTTAGGAGATATAACCTCTTTTGCTTAAACAAGAATAATTTCACATTGAAAGGGGCTGAGAAGATACCTAAAAGGGTAGAAAATGATTTATTTTTTTCATACATGTAAATGTCTATATAGGTGTAAATGTGTCAAATAACGATCATAATGGTATATAATGGTGTTACATAATGGTATTGATATTTACGATGCATAACGGTCATCGCGACCTATATATTGAAATAACATAACTGTTATTGATAAATCAACTTTTATGTTAGGTAATGACATATTTTACGGTGTGGTCTCAGCTATTTTGCGGGGTTGTAGAGATGTCTTGCTACCCATATGGTTGATTGGTTAGAAAAGATTAATTTGCAAGTTTGTTTGCATTAAATGTTGTGATCCAAGTGGTTAGTTTTTTTTTTTTACACATGGGAGGTTGGTTTTTTCTTCTCTTTATTAAAGATAGAGGTAAAAATCAAACTTAAATATAATTTTTTATTAATTCATTTTTTTATTATCATTAAAATAATTAATGAATTATATTATGAATTAATCAAATAAAAGGAGAGCGTAAGATGCTGAAAAATGTCAAAAGACATGGGGGAGAGGAAAAACCATGTGAGTAGGTTGGACGCATATGGGTGGCAGCGATTTCCATGCAAACGTAAGTGGCATTGTTCACGAAATCCAGGATAAAGACAAAACAAAACATGTTCAATTAACTAAAGCCATCCAAAATACTGAGATTCGTGGGGTTCGGGTTCTCTCCGCATTTAATAATGTCATAACGAAACTTTGCATCACTTTACTTTACTCTTGAAAAATTATTAAAAAGATACGTGGGATTCGTGGAGTTAACATTAAAGATTTTATTTTTGAGTTAAATTATAAATTTTCTTTAGAAAAATTCAATTTCTCCATTTTTTCATTCAAGTATTTTCTCACATGATATTAATCGCGTTTGGAATTCTGTCGTTGATTTTCCAACGTGATTTTTTTATCCTCAAAGAACTCAACACAAAACTCGAAAACAGATGTAGTAGTTGCAGTAATTGAGTATAATTGTTTGGCGGGTGGATTAGTTAATTAAGTAGATTAGCTAAGCAGTTGCTGATATTCTTGGATCTTTCTGTCTTCCACTTTCAGCATTTGGCAGTGTGAAATTCCTCTAGTAGTAAATTGTTTGGTGGTTGGATGGTGGTGAAGAGCGGAGGAGGAGGCATGGAAGAGGTGTTGGTGAGGCAGGGGAGGTCTCTGGCTGAGACTCCCACTTATTCTGTAGCTTCAGTCGTCACAGTCCTCGTTTTTGCATGTTTCATCTTTCAACGCTCACTCTACAGATTTGGAAAGGTAACTCCAAAACCCCGTCTTTTTCCTTTGCAGAATGTCAAAAGAATGAAATTATGATTTTGTTCCATTTATGATATGGTATTGGGATTTCAGAGATTCAAAATTCTTAATAACGCCTCACATGCTCCTATACTAATTAGTGGTTGAAAAGGACTAGGAGGAAAGCCCTGTTTGCTTCTCTGGAGAAAATTAAGGAAGGTAACTACTTTTCTACTCACCAATTCATTGATTTGTTGATTCATTTATGGGTTTGTCTTTTTATCTGATTCCTAGCCTCTTGATTGGATGCATTTAGCGTATCTGTTTCTTCTCACATGTTTAAATTGCTTGGTTTCTTGCTTTTCTTTCCTGTTAATTAGAGTTGATGCTGCTTGGGCTTATATCTTTGCTGTTGGCCCAAAGTGCGCGATGGATATCAGAGATTTGTGTAAAATCATCCCTTTTCAGCAGCAAATTCTATCTTTGTTCCCAGAATGATTACGATGACATTAAAGTGGGTATGCTTGGAAGTCCAAATTTTGCCAATGTGACCCATACCACCTCCAGAGGACTAACAGCGCAAGAATCTCATCAATGTGGTGAGGTAGGCAGCATTTTCTGGTGATGTTCATTTTCTGGTGGTGTTTATTAGCATCATTCATGCATGAGTGGATTAGCTATAATGTAACATGGTTCGATGTTGATTGAAGGGCCACGAACCATTTGTGTCATTAGAGGGCTTGGAGCAGCTTCATCGATTCTTGTTTGTTCTTGGGATCACTCATGTCCTCTATAGTTGTGTGGCAGTTGGTCTGGCTATGAGCAAGGTAGGTACCACTTTTTGCTATCTATATTATGTTCTTCACAACTGAATTCTGCGCCCTATCGATCAGTAAGATGTTCTGTCGTTCTTATTAAACTTGCTATTTTTACACAGAAATTAAAAATGTAAACTTCCCACAAGTGACCGTAAAAGATTGAAACCTTTTTCTGTTCATGAAATTACTTGTGGAATGGCACAACTTAGCTTTCTCATCTCAAATTTAACACAATCATCAAAAAGGAAGACAAAAATGGAAAGAGCTAGCATTGTTCTTAGTTACGCTCCGCAGAGTTGGTTGTTTAAACACAATGTGAGGTTTATTTCTGTGTCTTCCTAGATTTACAGTTGGAGGAAATGGGAAAACCAAGCAAGCTTAACAACTGATGGAACTTTGCAAGGTATGCACTAATTATTATGTACTAGACTGAACATCAGTTTTATTCAACTTCTGTCATCAGTCATCATCACCATCTATGAATTGTGAACTGCCCTTTGGTAGGCAGAGACGCGTCTATATATAACGAGGGTCAGCCGAGCCGATTTGATTAATCACTGTAGTGCTGTTATTTCATAAGGAAATATAAACATATACTAAGAAAATGTTTGTGATAGAACTGCAATAAGTACGTGCACCTAACTTTTTTTTTAATTGATTGAACTGACCATATATACCAATTAATTAGTATTAATGTTTCTATTGTTAGATCGTGTATCTGGTATTTTTTTACGATTTAGTGTCAGGTTTGATCTATTTTTTACAACTATACTTGAACTTTTCAAATCCTTTATCCTCTAATAATGTGATCGATGATAGTACTCTTATCCAGTTATTATATAGCGTCTAGTTTGCAGCATGCGTTTTCATGATTGGTGATTTTGTGTTGTAGCAAAGCAAAACAAGGTGATGAGGAGACAGTCTACTTTTGTTTTTCATCACACATCTCATCCATGGAGCAGGAGTCGCATTCTTATATGGATGGTAATAATTTTTGACTTCCTTAATTATTCATTATGAATTTTGTTCCTTGAGATAGTCCCTAAACTCAAATTATTCGCAAAAATCTTGTGTTTTCATTATAAGCACGTCACTATAGAATTTCTCACTTTCTAAGGTGACGTAACGACACTTTAAATTAAATGTCATATTACTAATTAACCATTAGATCTATTTAACGCATTATAATTCAAATAACGGCATTATAAGTATGTCACTGTAGAATTTCCCATAAATATAATAAGTTTTAATTTTAGATTTTAAATCTAAATATTTATAAGAATCAGCACAATTCATTGAAGGAAAATTTATTTGTGCATCATGCAACTTTATAACTAATTTTATGCCGAAAACTCCTTTGTGCCAATACTAGTGTTTTTAGGATATTTTTAGAAAGGGACTCTCGGAGAAAGGTCTAGCCTTTACCATGGCACCCATCACCCTTGAATGCTTGGTTTCCCTTCTTTAGTTAGTAGAAGATCTTTTTCAAGAATTTTGTTTGGATCTTTGGCCATTTTTCCTAAAAATTCAATTCTTCTATTCAGTTAGTGTAATACTTTTTGCACCCAAAAAGAAAAAAATAGTGTAATACTTTTATTCCACCCCCTTGACGTTTCAAAATCTTGTTTTGAGTGTCCAATCTAATTGTTTAAAGCAATTTCACCCTTCCGTTTCAAAACTCTTAGAGTTTCCTCCAAAAACACTAATGAAAATTATCAAACAAAATATTTTTCAAATATAGTTTTAACTCTGCATAGTAAAAAAATACTAATTAGGAACTTGTCCACTCTTAACTAAGATTTCGAGTTCGAGTCTTGGGAATAGAGAAACCATGCTGGGAGAGTCACCACTCTTTGGGGGCCCGACAAAACTTGAATGACTTTAGTCTCAGTTGAGAGGACACCCGAGGGATCAAAAGAGTAAAAAAAAAATACTTAAAAAATATAAAACTAGGTAGTGTTTTCTAAACATTATTAATTTTGTGAAAATTAGAAATGTTATTATATATTAAAATTATGTGTTTATAATCTCAAATTAAGTGATTTTGTGTTTTCTAAATATAAATGTTAAAATTACATTAAAATATTTCTTATTAATTTCTCATTAGGCTTTTTTATCAAAAGCTAAAAAGAATTAACGAAAAGTTGACATTGCTTCAAACAATTAGGTTCTGAACTCAAATCAAGCCTGAAATGTTAGGGGTATTTTTTTTAGGGTTTTAAATTAAGGTCAAGGGAGGGTGACAAAGTTACTAAGAAAAAAATCCTTTTTCAAGACTTCATTAGAATTTATTTTATTTTTGATGTAAATCATATTCTCATAGTTCATAATAAAGTCATGCTTTTGGTACAATTTATCTTAAAATTTTCTAGATTTGGGCATCCATTTCACTGATCTGCTATGTTATTTTGCAGCTTTGCTTCCTCAGACAATTCAAGAGCTCTATAAAAAAATCTGATTACTTGGCGCTACGTCTGGGTTTCATCACCGTGAGTATAACTTTCTTTCAACAAAAATTATCATCTGTTTTTTGTACACTTCGTTGGCTTCTACAACCATGTCTCATGGTCTTGCGAGCCGTAACACTAATGTTTAGATGTGAAGTTTAAATCTTGGTTGATGAGTCCGGACTGGAGTTTTCTTTTGATTCTTCTACATATGTAGTACTTATCCTTGCTAGAATTGACAGTTTTGGTATCTATATTGCCATGTGCCAGCCAACAAGGCAATTAACAGACACATGTCCGTGGTGTCAAACATAGGTACTAAAAATGTCGTTTTTCGCGAGTACAAGTATTGTACCCTGTCACTTCATTATGTACTAACAATCGATATCATTAATACTAAAAAAAATACAATCAATATCATTAACATTAAGGCTATGGGTGGGTACATTATCGCTAATAATAATACCATACTAAAAACACTGCGTTGTGCCAATGGCGTTATAATTTTTGCTGTATTCATATCATTTAGTCATCTTTTGCTTCTGAATTTCTTAGGTTCTCTTCCGAGTAATCTAATTTCGTGTGCCATCAATTTTTTCCCCACTTTCCAGAACCACAAATTGCCACATTCTTATAACTTCCACAACTATATGGTCCGGAGTATGGAAGATGAATTCCAAGGCATCTTGGGGATCAGGTATGCACTCAATCTTGTTTGAGTAACATACATACTTTCTGATTAGCCACTCTCTTCGATAACGCAGGCTAGTTTATACCAACGTTGGAGAATCAATGGTAAATTATAACCTATCAGTGCTATATAACAAACATAAGGAATCATTAATCAAAAGTCATAGTTCATGACCATTTCACATGCCATGTATCAACCTATTAGAGACTCAAGAACACACATGGCATCATAAGAGGGTTTCAAGAATCTTACAATGTTTGTTTTCCTTAAAATGTTGCTACATGTTTGGCGAGTTTTATTTATTTTTCCCTTAAAAGGGAGATGTTCTTGAGAAGATGAAGTTTCATAGTTCTTCCTTTCTGATTGAGTCTAAACTTGGCAGTTTAGTTCTTCTACCTGCCGTGCGCGGAATATAGAAATTTTCTACAACAAAACAACAATAAGATGAGTTGAAATCATTTTCTCAATTTTACAGTTGGCCACTTTGGGCTTATGCAATAATCTGCATCTTCATAAATATCCATGGTAACTTCCTGTATTTCTTGAATGTTTATTTTTTTTCTCGATGTTATCTGTCGTTCTTGAATATTTAATCAACGTTTTTTAAATACATACTAAATTCTATTTTTCGTCTGGTAGTTAAATGTACTTAATGATGCAGGTTTGAATACTTACTTCTGGCTTTCTTTCATCCCTGTTATAGTAAGTGTGCTCGATAGCCTTTTTTTCTATTTTCTTTTCTTAAAAGTTTTAAAAAATATATATATAAAAGAATGAAGAGATGAAAAGAATTTTTTCTCACTTATATTCCTTTTCACATGTCAAAGCTTGTCATGTTGGTTGGAACAAAACTTCAGCATGTTGTCTCTACATTGGCACTTGAAATCGGGGAACAGACTGGTACTTCTGTTGGGATTCAAGTAATGCCACGTGATGGTCTGTTTTGGTTTGGAAAACCTGAGATACTGTTAAGGTTGATACAATTTATCATATTCCAGGTGTGATTATAGTTTACTTATTATCCATACCATTGACGATATGATCCACCAAGTTTTCATAACATTTCTCATTAAATCTTCGAATTCTGCAGAATGCTTTTGAGATGGCTACATTTATTTGGTCCTTGGTAAGTTTAAGCCCTCTGTTTCTCCAGTCATAGCTAGAACATCTTCACATGATAAATTCTGTAAGATCGTTATATAATTTGGGGTGTTAGAATGGCTGAGTTCCTTTTTCCTTGCACCTTGCGTTGAGGCCTTGTCTTAGCTTATAATTACAGTGTGACATGCCGTTTTGTGGCCTGGTTTTTTCTTTATGTGCTGCTAAACTATGTTATTTTCTTCATGTGCTTAGTGGGGATTTGAGCAAAGATCGTGCTTCATGAAAAACCATGCTATGATAATCATTCGGTTGGTATCTGGGTATGCATATCCATCTCTAGCTCCTTGCTGTGTATTTCCTTTGCTTCTTTAGTTATTGCCATTGGCTTTTGTATCATCATTTTATTACTTTTTACTGCAGGGTTCTTGTTCAGTTCTGGTGTAGTCACAGCACAGTGCCCCTGAATGTAATCGTCACACAGGTGTTTTTCTTGCATGTTGTTCCCTATAGAATAATAGCAAATTTGGCAAATCGGCGTAGGATCTAATTTATTTATTTGGTGCACAATTTGTTCTTGTTCTTGGTAATGATCCTTGTTACGATGGATGAATGTCAGATGGGGTCGCGGTGTCAGAAGGCATTGGTTTCGGAGAGTGTTAGAGAGTCGCTACATAGTTGGTGCAAGAGAGGGAAGCAGAAGGCGAAGCGGGATTCGGTGCATTCAATGGCTACAAGATCAGTGTGCTCCCTAGACACCACAATCGAGATTGATGAGATCACCGTTGCATCCCCAACCTTATCTCCCTCTTCTTCCATTGCCTCTGATCTCAATGACATTTCAGATGCTCAGCAGGCAGAAGATGGTGAGACTAATTCGCATCCATCCGCCCAAGACAAACAGCTTTCACTTCGGATTCAGCAGTACTTGATGAACCACTCTACTTCAGAACAACCTACCATTGATGAAGAGGAGCCTAAATTTCACACACTTTCCGAATTGTTCCACATCACTTAGGCTAACAATTGTTCCACTTTTTGTCCCTCTAGTGCTATAAGTAAAGTAAAATTGTTTGCTTAACAATCACTACGATCGTAGTCCACACATACAAGACATTACTGGCCAACATAGAGTAGTCACACCAAGATACATGAGACATGCCACAAGTATACATGAGACATGTCATGGTGGAATGCCCAAACATATGAGACATGCCACAAGTATTGTCACCTCAATACATACCAGACATGTCATGGTGGAATGCCCAAAATAAATACATTACGATATCCGGATGCATTGTTAAGGAAAAATGATCCATGAAATAACATTCGTCCTAGTGGCAGAACCGAACAAGAGTGTCCTAACATGCATATGCGGAGCCCTACGAGGAAGATGCCCTAACATGGGTCTCCTCGGTCTCCTCACTACCTGACAAGACAACAAATTCACTGTGAGGGAACTAGTGAGTAGAAAACTTATACTGACTTATATACACAAGATTATATATAGAATGAAGTTCGCAAGTATAGTACAGTATATGTGTGGATGTTCCACATTTACATCATACCGGTTGACATAGCCGAATTCATAAAATCAGAAAACATCACTGAAGCGAACCCACGATGAGCTGTCTCACACTCTAAGTGACGACCAGTCTCACCCTTAAGACCAGTACGACTCATGACCCCTGTGTTGCCGAACGACCCGCAGGTCCTTCTATCGCGATAGGATACTAGCATTTTAAAACAAATAATAGTGTGCACTTTAAAACCGCGAATAAATTCAATATGAGTAAACATTTGGCCATTCACAACCACAGTTACCGGCATAATCAAATAATAAATATAATAAAGAAATTACCATCTCATTTTACTACACCGTAGTGCTTTTCATTCCACCTGATAACCAACAAATGATACTGTTGTACACCCCAAGGAATATCCAAGGGAATGATGTACAACAAAATAATACGCAGCATAAATAATTTATTCACCTTGACAACGACAAAAGACACAACTATTGCGCTTAGAACTCATACGAACGTCTGACGATCCTAGTCAAGCAACACATAAGAGTATTACCATATATTTCGTATACACATTGCATCCAAATAAAATAATGTATCATTACAATTTATATACCATCAATGAGTATATTCATGTACATCAAATATAATTTCATCAATTTTCAACACTTATAATCATGTAAAAGTGTTATGGGTAGTGTCATGGTATATCACAGTAATGTGACGATTTTCAGGCAAGCTACTCCGTGCCACCGGCGTGTTTTCAACGCTATTTTTGGCCATTGGCAGAACTGGATCATAAGCACTGACCCTCACTTCCCTTACACAGCGGATCAGATGATCCAGTCATCCACATGGCTACACAGGTAGGGATAATTGGGGAGTGAGTCGTTTGTACGGTTTGGGTGCATATCTGATTGTAGTCTTTGTTTTATCTTGTGTGTTTGGGCTATCTTGGGCACTGCTGTGGCAGGTGCCTGGTTTGAGGTGAGCTTCTAGCCTCTTGTACATTCTAACCTATTTTCTCCCTTCCCTRCAGTCATATTTCTTATGACTTGCTAATAATATTTCACCAGCTTATTAAAAAAAAATGGTATATCACAGTGTGTCATGACCAAAGTCATGAAAAACAACAAAATTACCAATAATTAAAAACGAAGGACTCATGGGTAAATTCAGTAAATCATGATGCTAGCCATGAAAAGTTGACTAAAATACCCTCAAGCATTGTCATCTTTTCCAACTCGAAAATAAGGCAGAGAACACAACAATTTGCACTTCAAACATCGAAACCATCTACACTAATCATCATCAACTCATTTTACTACCATTTTTTCCCAAATTTCTAACCATGCACCTTTCGTTTTTTAGTTTTTTCAACTTTCTGATAATCCTCATGGTTGGCCGAACAAGTTGCTGAAGCAGACCATATTCTCACCCATGAGACATACGGTTTTGAAAGGATGAAGGTTGGATAGTCAGAAATAAAAAGCTAATTTAGAGGAAATTTGGATGGAGAGAGAGAGGATATTTAGCTAGACATGTTTTGAAGTTTGCAGGCTAGGTTTTATTTGATTTTTTGATGATTTGTACAATGAGTACTTCCCTCTATTTATAGGGGAAATGAGAAGCTTGGGCATCAAGGACAAGTACAAATCACTTGTAATGATGTAAACTTATCTTTCTGCAGCTTCCTAACAAAATAAAAACGTAAACTACATAATAGGACAGAGTTCCTATGATAAACATAGGTTCTGCACATACTAAAAATACACATACTAAAAATAGACAAAATAAACTTCCTAATATGACAAGAGTCACCTCTTGAGCATATGACAAGAGTTACCTCTTGAGCTACGGCTGTACATATACATAGGATAAACTTCATAATACAACAAGAGTCACCTCTTGAGTTACTGTTGTGCATATAATACATAGGATAATGTAAGTGCAGCTGGAAATACTTGTGGAGCAAGTTTACTTGGAGGGAAAGATTGAGGCAAATGTGTCCTCTCTTGGAATAATAAACTTATCTTCGCCAAGGATAAGATATTGTAGATAATGATCATCCGGATTGAGATATGCATGAGTCGGGCTGTCACCAATGGTATCCAAACCTTGAGTAGCTTGCTGTGTAGGTGATGTTGTAGGAGTTGTTGCATCTGTGTGAGAAACAGGTGGTGAGATGGATTGGAATTTAAGACGTTTGGTTTGATAGTACTGTTGGAAATCATCTTGGTACATCCTTGCATATTCAGGTGGGATAAATTCCTATGGAACATCCTCTTCCATTGTTGGCCATGTTTCTTCTAAAATCTTATGATTGAGCTCACTGATCTTTCGCTGATAGAGTCTCATCCTTTTCTTGAAAATCTCATGGATAACCAAACTCATAGTCGCTGGCTGAATAGAGAGTTACTTGAGGGAATGGAACTAGATCTTTTGAAGCGACATTGGTGATGACACGGTGTGGACACCGAAAGATTAGAATAAATGCATTCGGAGAACCCATTTGAGTAATAGAACACTTTGGGTGTCTGCTTGTCTTCGTCCATGCTTCTTTGTAAATTATCTCCCAGTAGGAAAGGGAATGATAACATTGTAGAAATGGTGTAATATGCCCATCATGCTTAAAGTTAGGCATGTGTTGTGCCATGCGAACAAGACGTCATAATTCTTTAATGTTGAATTGAATACCTATATAATAATTTTGACACATATACCAAAAGAAGTGGAGAACCTCTATAGGTACATGAAATAAATAGGTGAGACGAAAAAGGTGAATAAAAGGATATTTGGGGTGTAATCCAACATGTTTAATTATAGTTTCACCATACTTTCGAATGATCTCAGATTGATATCTAAGAATGAGAGTGTATGACTTTTGATCAAGGGTATTTTGACGTAGAAGTTCTGGAATTTCTGAGGGAATGTGTTTGGACAAAGGATTTGGAAAATAAGATAGTGGATTGTTAGAGGAAGAGTGACTCATCATGTGAATGGAAGGAAGGTTTGAGAGGTTTGGTGGTTTGGGAAGATAGGGTTGAAAATATTGTTTAAAACCAATACCATTAGGTAAGATTCTAAACTTTTTGAGTTTAGTAAAAATATCAAAACTAAGAACCAAATCTTTACCAGGAAGGGTGGAACCAAGAACTTGAGTTGTAATGGAACATCTTGTAAAAAATTGGAGAGTGATGTTGCGGCTGATAAGGTCTGTCGAAAAGACCTCATTATTGGCTGTCCGAAAATATTCCTAATGTGGTCTCCAGAAGTTTGGAGGTAGAATGGAAGGATCCAGTATACTCTGAGCTGTTCCAGTATCAAGAAATGCAGTGAGATGAATAGGCCGATTGATAGTGTGTATTTTATGTGTGTTTTTCCCTTCTCTCTTAGTCCAATTTTTATCACGATACTGCTGAGTTGCCCTTGTTTCTATCCCTTTTGCAGATCTGGGATTTAAGAAGGAAATTTACAGAAGTATACACTTTCTAGACAGCTTCTGCTGAGTGTTGGGCATCGAGGCCTAGCTATTGATCATATCACCTAGGCCTCGCTGCCGGGCGCCTGCTAAAGTCTGACGCGCAAGAAGAAAGATCCGCACGGTATTCCATGCAGATTCCATTTTGCCATTCCATAATATTCCTTTTTCGGACCAAAGGATATTATTCCGTGTTTTTGTAATTCCTTAGGAGAGAGGATTTTACTTTTCTGTGTTTTAGGGCATATAAAAGACTTTAGTTTTTAGGGTTTGCACATCATAATCTTTGATTGGGGGCTTCTTCTTCTTCTTTTCTCCCTTCCTCTTTTTGGGGTGGCGACTCAGACCCTATTTCCAGCAGCTTTTGTAATAAACCGGAGCTTTGCTCTGGCCGGTAATATTTAAGAGTTTCCACCACCTTCTTCTTCTTCTTTTATGCAATCTATCTTTTATTATTTTGTTTATTTATTTTATGGCATGAGTAACTAATTTCTCCATTCTTAGCAAAGGTTATTCGAAGGTTGTTTAGGTTAGTTAAGAGGTCAAATCGGACTTAATAAACTCCGTGTTTATATTTACTTATTTACCGTTTTCTTGTCAATTCGTCTAGGGGAAGGTAGAAGTCTGGCCAACTAATAACTAGACCTAGGTGATTATAGTTATCCTTGTAGTAATAACTAACATGAGGCTACAGGGTAAAGTAGACAACTAGATCAGAGTCATCACATCAAACTGGTCCAATCTGACTAGGGTAAACAACCAATTAGGGTAGTGCCACGAATGTACTGAGTGTCTCACCCTAGGCGTGTCTTTCCTCCTCTTCATGGGCCTCTGAGTACTGTCTCCATAAACATACCTTGGAGGACAGCAGAACGTCAAGGTTACCCCATAAATGTACCTTAGGGTAACTTCTCGTACGAAGAAAAGTAGGGGGCCTAAACGTACTTGACCCCTATAGCACGCCTATGAACCAGGAGTGGAGTACATTTGTGCCAATGACTGACTAGGCCTTGATGCAACCGGAGAAGAACCTTTGCTAGGAACCTTCTTCATCTGGTTTTATATCTTTATTTTCTTGTTTTGTTTAGTTTAATATTAGTTTAATCAACAACTGTCTCAATCCCCCCCTTCCCCTTGTGTTACTGTTTCGGTTTGTTTGTCTTTGTCATTCACAAAAGTCAGCGTCTATCCTTAGTCCCTGTGTTCGACCCTGTTGCCACTATACACAATTTATTGTGCACTTGATAGTAGGTTTTCTTTATTATTTTTGACGGCTTTGACAACCAGTCACCGATCATATTTGCCTGGAAGGACAGTGACCGATATTAGGAGTACTAGTTGTGAGCTCATGAGGACTGGTAATTCCATGAGGTAGAGATCATCACTGGAGTCGGTGGAAAAACCAGTGTCATCATAGTCTTCTAGGACTAGAAGAGATTGTGGTATCTGTTCATCATCAACAAAGAAGAGAGACTCAAGATCATCATTGTTGACATCAATGCCGGTGTAGGAATATATCTCTTTCATGAGTTTTGCAGTGAAGGTCCGTTTTTGTTGGTACTGTTTTGCAAAATGACCTTTGTTTCTACAGAGGAAGCAACAATCAGACTTCTTCCTTGATGATTTGCGTCGGAGAAAATGCCATCGTGGTTTCGTGAATGTTTTGAATCGTTTCATCTTCTTTCCCATTTGTGGCAATGGATAGGCTTTCTTGTAATATTTCTTCTTCTTATCATGGCAATGACAAGACTTTTAAGTTGGACATTTGATCGTTAAGTCTAATCTCTTTCACGCTTTGGCGATAGAAGGACTCTCTTTGAGGAAGTCTTTGATCAGCTTTTTAGTTGCACAAAGCTTTTCTAAAGACTTGAGCATAGATTGATATAATTCTCCCATGGAGGCATCTGTGACTTGTTTACCTTGTGCTTTGAGTTTCCGAAGAATTTCATCACCAAGTGGGTCCGGAATGGAAGCAATAAAGGCTTGTTTAAGGTTTGGATCCGTCGGGCCACCAAGGAGGTAGAATTTTTTCATCATGGGGAGATAATGATAGATTAGATCGCTACGGTCAAAAGAACAACATTTCATCTTGAAGAATTAATCACGCTGAAGATCAAGATGATCTTCATTTCTTGCAAGAAATTCTTGATGGATAGCATGAATGGCTGCTGCAGCTGAAGGAAGTTGAAAGAACTGCAACTGTTGATATTCTCCTAATGATAGCCACCAATCATGGAGCATGCCCACAAAACGCGAGGCAAAATTATGGAGAATAGGATACAGTGTAGCGCCTGGTTTAAAGCTTTCAACATGAATCTATGCTAGGAATTCATCAAGTCGTTCACGCTATTTGGATGACGGGACATCATCTAAGCCAAAAGTAAGCTTAGAGCCGAAAGGAACAGTTGGGGTTGGATGAGCATTTGAAGTACTTGGTGGGGAATCATCCTCATTAATAACAGCTTCACCATTAGAATCAAGAGGAGGTTTAGTGTGATATGATGTTTGTTGATTCATGAGCTATACTAGATATGAGTGATCTAAAGTAGAGGATATTTATGTATCATCTGAAAGATCAATAGTGGAGAGATCAAGATCCAAATCAGAGTTAGAATCTCTAGTTGTAAGTGATATTTGTGGGAGCTTTGCACAATGATGAAGGATATTTTGAATAGGATTTGGAGATGTAGACTTGATCATCATTTGTTCTTCATGTTTTGGAATAGGAGACATGGCTTCTATAACAATAACTTTTGATTTTCCTGATCTGTACGAGAAAGTTTGTTGGAGTGCTAAAGCTTGTGGATATGGGTTTCATGGGTTCCATAGTATTTGGCTGTTTCAGCGGGGTCAGGTATGTAGAGTGCTTTGGTTGATGGTGGATTTGGATGTGTTTTTTCCCATGAGTGTAGTGGTGTGCTGGAAAAGAGAGGTGTGGATGATGTGGGTGGTGGTTGTGTAGGGTTTTCTCCTTTGAGAATCTGGATTTGAGCTTTAAGAATGGAGATCTCCTTTTCCTTCTGTTTAGCTTCAAGACTCAGCGGCATCACAAAGTTAATATCATTTTCAACCTTATTTAAGTGAAGTTGAAGTTGCTTTAATAGCTGGGTGTTGGTTGTAAAACCTTCTTGTAACTTCTTTTCAACTATATCAGCACAGGTTGATAACTGGGCTAAAACTGTATTTTGAGCAAGAGTATTGTCTGTCTGCCAGTTAAGAACAACTTCTGCTACAGAAATATATTGTCGGCCACCTTCTGCATCTCTGGATGTTGGGGTAGAGATTTTTGGCATCCGCCTGTTTCCAAGATCGTCGACAGTTTCCTCCAGAGGAGGAAATTCTGTAGATGAAAACATAAAAAGGTCTTGTATCACTAGAAGTGGAGGCTCCTTCTGAATCTCCTTAAGGGTTGATCGATGACACAGTAAAGGTGCTGGAGATGAAGGTGAAGGTTTGGACATCGATGGGTGACAAGAGGACATAGGCGATGGTGTGATAGGATATGAAGGTGGTGCGAAATATTTGACTAGATAATTAAATTTTTCGGAAGGCTGGCCAAGGGTGTCAATCTCGGGATCGCCTTTGTCATGGAATACTGAGAATTGTTTGCAAGATGAGAGTGGTTTCTTCTTTTTTGGGATGTCACGGGACCATGCAATATCATCATCATCATCAGATTCGGTAGTGATAGAATCCTAATAGAAATCATCACAATCACAAATATCAAAAAAACAGTGACCACGTTCATCTTTGAACATGTAGACTGGATTGTTGTCAGAGCTGAAAGACACAATAAGTGGTTCACTTGGGACGACATAACCAGGGGATATCTCCATCATAGGGTCATCTGGAGATATGGGCTCCATCATCATTTGAGTGTGGAAAACAGCAGGTGGTGAGTGTTCCTTTGCTCGAACGAACTGGATGGTGACGACACCATCGCTAGACTTTTTGAATTTGGGCTCACTGGATTGGATGGAGCCGAGAATTCTCATGGAGTTTCTCAGAGTTGGTGACCCATGTAGCCAGTAGGAGTTTGATGAGCTCCGATTGAGGCAGTTGACGAGGAACATGGATGCATGTAGGAGTGTTGTTGCGATCTGCTGAAATCAGTAAAGCGTCATTGGATGCATTCTAGGCTAAGTCAAGAGCATGATTCTGCACCTAGTAGACCATTTGATAATGAAGAGTACCGATGATAGTATTTGCAACTTGAGGAGCTCCAATAATTTGAAGCTGGACTTTAAGTGCACCAAGCAATTTATCATCTTTAAGAGACATTAAAATTAGAAAATAGAGTAACAAACACTGTTCCGGCATTAAGAGTAGTCTCGATGGTTCCGATGCAAGCATGTTGATACTCTAGAAAACGGGTGTCAAAAAGAGCAATCCTGGCTGTAACAGGAAGACCCTTACAACCATGGTATGTGAGAGCAAGGCGAATTGCACCGAAATGAAGATGAGTATAACCATGAGATATCCATTGACGAGGAAGCTCTGGAGGAATCTCAAGAGTAACAAACTGTTTAGTTTCCGATGAGGCAATTGGGTGTTGATCAAAACGAGAAGCTTGGATGTATTCTTTGACGGTTTTAGGTTGGTGTTTGATAAGAGTACGGATAGATTTAATATATGAGGTAGTGGGTCGGGTAAAGGCTAGGTAAGGATTAATAAGGGGTAATTTAGTGTTTGATATTTTTTCTTCCTCGGATAAATAATTGATTTCGTATAGAAAATCAACCTTACTTGAAGAAGTAGTTCGGAAAGCGGGTTGTGACTGTGGGGAAGGTAAAGATAAACTTGTAGAAATAGCTGGATAAACCTCTAATTCAAAGAATTCAAATTCTCAATTTACCATTTCAAAATATTAATGTGATGATCAAGTTTAAAACATAATTCCCATGGAGAATCAAGTTGCATGCATACTTTTCTTTGAGAATCTATCAATCTAACCACAATTAGTTGAAATCATGACATCAATTTCACCATCAATCATCATTTAAGCATTTTCTCCAATTCAATTTGAACATCAAGAAGCAATCAGCAGAAGACAAGAATCCTAGAAGAAGAATTGAACAATTAGAATAACATTAGAGAGTTTCTAATCTTGATTATGCTTGAATTTCAACCTCTTTTTCTTCCTATGGATTGACCACACACACCACACAAGAGCAAGCTCTTGTTCTTTCTTTTCTTTTATTTTTATTTAGAGTGAAACCACAGAGAGGAGAAATGAGAGAGGAGTGGTTTTGGTTTTGTTAAATAGTTTCTATGGCATTGTTTGCTTAATTTAGCATACGGTCTTTATAAAGACTCGAATAATTTTCATTAAATATGAGATAATCTACAATTTCAATTCAAAAAAAAATTATATTATGCCCATTCAAACTCATTAACCAAGTAGGTGAACTGGGGTATTACAAAGTACATCTTTGTTGGTATATATATGTATTCAAATATTTTTATCTATAAATATATATTTATTTTATATATGTGCATGATTATTTTAAGTACATCCTTGTTTTTTTTTTCTTGATTAGAAGTAGATCCTTGTTAGATGACTTTTAGGTGGCGTTTGGTTTTCGGAATGTAACTTTCCCTGCAAAGTTATTCCTAGGAGAGTGATTTCCCGGAAAGTTGCATTCTTTTGTTTGGTTGATACTTGTAAAATTTAAGGAATGTTCAATAAGGAATAAAAATAGATATTTTTGAAATTATAGATATATATAAAAAAGTAATTTCATAATTGTCAAATATAAAATTTGTCTTTTAAATTTAGGAAAGTTAGATTCCCAACCTTTTTTTCAAGAATCACTCTCCATTTTTTATTATCATATTTAAAGACTTGGGAATGTGAGATTCTCTGGAAAAGTAGCATTTTCAAGACGAATCAAACATTTTCAAGATGAATCAAACACAGTAAAATCAAAAATCTAACATCCATGCCCTACTTTCTTCCTACATTCAGAGAACCAAACAGACCTTAAGAAATAAACAAAGTAGTTGATAGATATTTTTAAAAGTAACAAATGTATGTTATAAGCAAAAAAATTGGAGCAAATATCACGAAGTCGTATTTGGCCCTAGTGGCAACTTGCAAGGAAGCAAGCATTTTGCCAAATGCCAACAATCACGGGTTTGAAATCCAACTCGTTTCCAAGTCAACTTAATTACGGTTGGACTGGTCTGAGTTGCGGGCATTTGACTAATATGAAAAAGTAAAGGTTTATGAGTGTGTAAGAACAAGAATCAAAATTAAGTCACGGTTTTCTAGTCGGAATGATCCATTTATTCCGATTCTTATAATTATGGTCTTTAGATCTCTTTTGTATTATATCTTTGTCAAAAATATTATACTATATCTTTATATTTATGTCTATCTTTTTGTCTTTAAATGTGGTTCAGTGCCAATTAAACCTCATGACAAACTAGCCCATCGATTGAGAAAGATCTTGCATGCATTTAGTTTCAAGTAGGTTGGATTTCACGTTAAGATTAGAACCAAAAGCTCGCTTAGAAAACTAGTTTAAGAGGTACGTATTCTTTTAGCCTTTTTATTAATTTTAAATCTAAAGAGTTGTTGCCTTATGCAAACGTGTTTATAATACTGATGCAATTCCATTACTTTTTTAATTAAAATGGATGGTCTAGCAACGTGGGGTTAAGATGATATTTAAGAGGTAATGAGTTAAAATTCATATCCTTGTTACAATATCACCTTTAGGCTAAGAGACGAAGCCTCATTTGTAGTCCCCCAAATTTTCAATGGAATCTCACAAGATTAAGGTCTCGCAAATCATTTCCACACGCGATACTTAGAAAAGATAGTCCATGAAGCGTTCACATTATTTTTTTATCACATGGTAATCGATCTTGGACAGCTATCGCTACTTAATGTAAATATCCTACAACAACTCTCATAAGTTGGCAGGTCATTCAATGATCATGTCACGATAAACGGCACGCATTGAATAAAAGGCTTACACTCAAGTATTCTCCGAGACTAAGTGACAAGATTCATGGCCCGCATTAAATACAACTCAATGTACAATCTGGACTAATTAACTTGAGTTAGAGAAATCCCCAAAAGACCTTTACTCTATGATCATTTGGTTATAAATATCCCCTCATTTTTGTACATTAAAAACTTGAATATAACATTTAAACACACACAAACAATGAGATTTTCTCCTCTTTTATATTAGCTTCATTTATCATACTCAACGTTATTACTGATATTCCTGCACACTGGGGTGTGGTAAAGTTGTAAATGTGACTGCCTGATAGGGGGTGGAATGTTCGGCTGTAACCTGCAAGGGGCCGGAGTTGGGGCTCCGGCCAAGAACCTCCAACGATCAAGTCAGTATATGTGATGTGAGGCTGTTTGTAGGGGGTTCTCGAGTGCTTACCTCTTCTCAAGGTGGTGGGGGGTATTTATATGGGTCCTTCTGCACAAGTTCCCATGCTAGTTCTCCTTACAGCATGTCCGCTGCAGGGGGG